>CM053748.1:9240704-9311625 GCA_028658305.1 Pachyuromys duprasi | reverse complement strand
GTTAACCACCCAACTACTCACTATTAGTTAGGACTTAAACAGGGTAGAAAGAGAAAATTAGTACTCTAAATTTCAAATTTTAAAGTGGGACTGTTCTTACAGAATCAACAAGTTTATGCATGTCCAAACAATACTAAGTTTATACTATGTGCCATATATGGTGAATTACTTAGAAAGCTAAAGCTATCACTGGGGGTGCTTTCATCTGTTAATGAAAACATTTTTTAAAATATTGAATCAGTCTGTTCAAACATATGCTGTTTACCAGCTAAAATGAAAAATTAGACATATCACTAAATAGTATCCAACGGCTTTCAAGGCACTTGGATTCAACTCACCAGGTAGTAGCGTCCTTTAAATCAAAGCCGTACATACTTAAAAACGATTTATCATAGGCAGAGGGATTTGAACTTTCCTTTCAGGAAAACAGAAAACCCCAGGTGACAGAGACCTGTAATTCCAGAGCTCAGGAGAGGGAGGCAAAAGGATACGCAACTCAGTAACAGCATCAGGATTTGAGGCCACCTTGGACTGTGTGTGACCCCGTCTCAAAAAAAAAAGTCATCTTCACTGACTTTATTACAAAAGAAAGTGAAAATTCATTAGTTGTTCACGTGTACTCTGTGAGTAAAACCGTGGCTTAAGTTTGGTAAGGGACTTCTAAACCCTGCCGGGAGGTGGTGACGCATGACTTTAATCCCAGCACTTGCAAGGCTGTGCTGTGTAAGCGGATCCCTTGAGTTTATGGCCAACATGTCTACACAGTGAGTTCCAGGCCGGCCAGGGTTACATAGCGAGACCTTGTCTCAGAAAGAAAGAAAAGAAAAAAGATAACTAAACCTGTCAGACTTCGGCGAAGGGAGACCAGTTTGCATAAAGCCTATCAAGTTAAACTACTGACCAGGAATGCCTTGTCTGGTCAGATCCTTGATCTAAATGGCTTTCTTTGTTAGAAATCTCCAAATCCGGTTCCTGGACTTAACAACAACAAAAGCTCGACCCAACGCTGCAACGCACCGGCTCCCTCCCGTCTGCACCTTCGCTTCAAACTGTCTGGGACAACAGATGAGGTAGTTCGACGCAGACCTGGCAAGGCACTGTCTCCACTTCCCCGGAACCGTCCCTCCTCCGCCCCTTCACTCTTGCTAAAGCAAACCTCCAGGCCAAAAAAAAAAAAAAATCACTCCCGTCCGGTTTGGGAAAAAAAAAAAAACTCAGAAAATGTACCTGTAGGGCGTCTGCGGCACAGCCAACAAGTCAGAGCTCGGAACCCGCTCTCTTGCCCTTTCCGCAACGCCCCAGCCCTCCCTCCCTCCCTTTCCGTGTCGAGTCGCCGGCTCCCCCGCTGGCCACGGCGCACTCGGGGCCCCGGGGCTCCCCGGAGCGCCGCCCAGCCTCCCGCGAGGCCCGCCCGCGCCAGGCCCGGCTCCGTACCATTCTCCTCACGGGGCGGCCTCCGGAAGGGCAGCGGCTCCTCCTCCTCCTCCGCGGCCTGCAGCCATCTATCGGAAAGCGTCTCCGGAGGCGGTGGCACGAGCCACCGAACAAGGACAGCCCCGGGAAACCTTCTCAGAACTAACTCAGCTCCGGCGCTAGCAGCAGAAGTCGAGTCTTTCATAATTGTGCGACCAGCTCCGCCGGGTGACTGGCCACAGGGACGCGCCCGCGCCCGCCTCCGCCGGAGACGGGCCGAGGCAGCCACGTGACGGGCGCGTCGAGTGCGTCGCGCGGAGGGCGGGTCACGTGACGGGCGCGCTTACTGCGGCCTGTCCCGAAGCCCCGCCCAGCCGCCGGCCGGGAAGGGCAGAGCTGCCGCGTTCCCCGGTGTTGCTGCCTTCGGCTTCCCCCGCCTCCGCCCGTGAGAACTTGTTCCGCTTTAGTGACGGGACCCCCGAGCTGGCCAGAAGCAGCTCCCAAAGGCCGCGCTCGGCTGTTTCATTTGCTGTCGCATCGGTCTACGTTGGTTCTTTATGATCGATCGCTTCCCGCACGTTATACTTTCCCGTTTAAGGGTGCAATCTGTTTATTGTTTTTATCACCGTTACTATTAGTGGCTTATTTGATGTGTATGTGTGTTTTTGCCTGCATTTGTGTCTGTGTACCATGTGTGTCTAGTGTCCTCAGAAGATCGCTCTGGATCCACTGGAACTGGAATTTCAGACAGTTAGTGGGTTTTGGGTCTCTTATAGCCCAGGCTTTCGGCCCAAAATGACCTTGAACTCTGGATTCCTCCTTTAACTTCATATTGCTGAGATTACAGGCGTTTGCCATGCTGAAACAGTTTTGTTTGTTTACTTGTTTTTTCGACCAGGAGTGCATGCCTGTAATCCCAGTACTCAGAAGGCTATAGCAGGATGATTGCAGTAAATTCGAGGCTAGCCAGAGGTAGACTGACAACGTCTTAAAAACGCAAAACCAAACCTGCTTTTCACACATCTCTCTGCTGTTACAGATTTAAAGCCTCCCCAGCCTCTATTGTGCTCTTTTAACTGTGGCTAACCTCGGATTTACTGCAATCCTCCTGCCTTAGCCTTCTGAATAATGGGATTACAGTCATGTACCACTACTCCTGGTGAAAACTGTTTCAGGATAACAAATGCCTGTAATCCCAGCACCCAGGTGGTAGAGACAGAGCTCTGTGAGTTGGAGGTCAGCCTAATCTACACAGCAAATTCCTGGACAACCAGGAATACATAGTGAGTCCCTCCCACACACACAGACCCTCCGGATTTATTGATGAATAATTGACACATTTAAGTGTACAATTTAATAAACGTCAACGTGAAATCACTGCTACAATCAAGGCAATGAACATATTTATTAACCCCAGTTCCCAGCACCCTTGCTAATTAATTGATCCGTCTACCCATCACATCCCTCTAACTCAGAGGTTCTTAACCTTCCCAACTCTCTGATCCTTTAATAGAGTTCCTCACATTATGGTGACTCTCATCCATAAAATTATTTTCATTGCTACTTCATAACTGGAATTTTGCTACTGTTATAAATCATAATATAAATATCTAATATGCAGGAAATCTGAAACGCAACTCACAGGTTGAGAGCTGACACTGCAGTTGTCTCTGGGTGTTTGCAGGGAATTGGTTCCAGGACTCTCCATTCCCATAATAAAACCAGCAGATGTTCAGAACCTTTTTAGAAAATGGTGTATGTTTGTATATAATATACATCCTCAAGTTTACATTAAACTAATAGTGCAATACCTAACAAGATGCAAACATATATTTCTTTAGAGTTTAACAAAATGTTCAGCATAGATACACTTTTATTTCCAAGTATTTTCTTTCTTAGGTTGGTTGAATCCACAAACATAGAAACCAGGGATAAGGAGAGCCAACTGACTGGCTTGCTTTGTCACTACAGATATACTTTGTACTAACTAAAGTTTTATACAATGTGCACTTACCTTGTTCTGGTCTAGCATCTTCCATACTGCAAAATTATTATATCCAAAGCAATAATGACCCATAGTTCATAGAGGCAGAGCCTCTTCAACAAAACTAATCCAACCACTGTTTCCCTAACAAATTTTGTGGTACGTATAAACGGTCTTTAGGCATTCCCCATCTTGCAGGACTGTGGAGAGAAGTGTTTTAAAATGTTTTCATTGTTGGCTATGGTGGTACCTGACTTTAATCTTAGCACTTGGGAGGTTGAGACAGGCAGATCTCTTTAAGTTCACGAGCAATCTGGTCTACATAGCAAGCACCAGGCCAGCCAAACTACATAGTGAGACCCTGTCTCAAAATAAATAAATAAAGTTTTTAATAGATTTCCAGTCAGTATGTCAGGAATCTTGGCTAACATGCAATTATTCTATAAATATTTATCTTTTTTTTTTCATTTCAACGAGGTCTATGCATTTTTGGACTTTAGTGACTTTAGAAAGTAGGAAGAAAATCAAAATATAATTAAATGAAAGCACTTTATTTCTTGGAAACTTTGTAACTCTGGTTATAAAGCAAAAGCTTCCTTCTTCTATGTAGATTTTATATAAACTTCCAGCAGAAGATATGGCTCATTTTAAAGATATGTCTTCCTGCCTTAAGATTTAGATTGGGGGCTGGAGAGATGGCTCAGGGGTTAAGAGCAGTGACTGCTCTTCCAGAGGGCCCAGGTTCAATTCCCAGCACCCACATGGCAGCCCACAATTGTCTATAACTCCTGTTCCAGGAGCTCCAACCCCCTCACACAGACTCATGCAGGCAAACACCAATGTACATAAAATAAAAAATAAATTATATAAAAAAGATTTAGATTAAAGGCTATGTCTTCTGCCTCAAGATCTGAATCCAATCTTGAGATCTGGATCGAAGGTGAACATCTTCCTCCCTCAAGATCTGGATTAATGAGCCAAGTGGTGGTGACAAACACCTTTAATCCTAGCACTCAGGAGGCAGAGGCAGGCAGATCTCAGAGTTTGAGGCCAGCCTGGTCTACAGAGCTAGTTCCAGGACAGCCAGGGCTACACAGAGAAGTCTTGTCTTGAAACACAGAATAACAACAAAATGTCCAGATCAAATGCCTTCTCACCTCAAAGGTCTGAACTAGAAGTGGATTCACCCACTTCAAACCAAGCAGAAAATCTCTCAGAGATGTGTTCTCCATTTCTGGATTGTAGTTTATCCCAGATATAGTCAAGTTAACAACCAAGGATAGTTATCATAGCACCAATACACATAAAATAAAAAAATAATTAAAAAGTAGAAGTAAAGCAGTCTAATTCAAGAAATTTTTCAGAAGTGAGCAAAGAGGTTAGTGGGTAAATGTGTTACTGCACAAGCCAAGGGGTCAGAGTTTCGTCTGGACCTAACATTAAAGCGGGAAGAAAACTCTCACATACATACACACTAACAATAAAGAAGACAAATTTCAAAGCTGAGTCATCTCTCTGCCTACCCTGCTGCTTCTTTTCTTCTTGTTGTTGTTTTTAAAGACAGGGTTTCTCTGTGCAGTCTTGGCTCTTCTGGACTTGCTTTGTAGATCAGACTGGCCTCAAACACAAAAGATCCCCCTGCCTCTGCCTCCCTGAGTGCTGGGATTACGGGTGTACACCCTGCTCAACCCCATATCTTCTTGGACTATAATCATAATAGCATTTTAAAGGTAGCGTCCTGTGGGAGGTCCTTAGGTCATTGAGGGGTCTTTGGGTCACCTGGAGTGGATTCTTGTAAGAGTGAATAATGTGCAAGAGTAGTGCAGAGATACATGCAAGATGAACCCATCGTGAAAATAAACATTACCAACACTGTGTTAGCTAGCCTAGATGGTGCCCTCAGAGTTCCTCACCTTCCTGTGTTCTTACCCTATGAGTGTGTCTCACACTACTTAGGGCTGGCCTCATGCCCTCAATTGGGTATTGTAAAAATGACAGTGTGTTACTTCTGAGACTTGATCACAAAGAACACATTGGCTCCCATCATACTCTTTTAGATCACTCATTCAGAGAAAGCTAGCTGCCAAGGAGCCCTTCAAAAAGTACACACGACAAGAAACTAAGACCTCCTGCCAATAGCCTGTGACTACTTGCCAGCCACGTAGGTAAGCCATTGTGGAAAGCCTTGGCACCCTCATTAACTCCAAAATTCTCTGAGAGGAGATCAGCTAAGCCATTCCCAACATCCTGAGCCCAGGGAACTATGAAAAACACTGTTTACTGTCCTTTTAAGCCTCTAAATCTTAGGGTGATTTATGTAGCAATATCTAACGGATAATACTGTGGCATGACTAATTGTTATTCCACGGTAGAATCTAATCACAACTGGGAGATATTTGGAAATCTTCAAGGCAGTTGAATTACGATGGAGTCTTGTGAAGACATACAGAAGAAGGGCATTGCCAGGCAAGAGAATACTCTACTGCGGAACTGCAGAACCGCATCTGAGTGGTAAAAGGCCACTCAATCCCTCTGAGTGGTAAAAGGCCTGGGATTCCAGGAATGAGCCCAAAGGGACTAACCAGCATTAATGCCATAAAGATTGCCCTTTAGCCACTCCTGCACTGAAAATCCTTCAGTGGTTCCTGTGGCGCTCACAAACAAGTTTGACTGGGTATAGTGATGCACGCCAGTAATCCCAAAGCTTAGGAGGCAGAGGCTGGAGGATCTCTGTGAGTTTGAGGCCAGCCAGAGCTACAGAGTGGGACCCTGCTTTAATAATACATATATACATACATACATACATACATACATACATACATACATACATACATACATACATATAAAAGTCCACATACCTTAAAGTTTTTATTCAGCCTTGCCTTTATATACTTCTAAATACTTTTCTATGAACTGTCCCTTATTAGTACAAGTTACAAGCTTCCTATTTTGAGAATTGGTAGCTCTCCTGTCAACACTCATGCAGTTTGGGTTAGGAGCCTTTTCTAGAATATTCCCATTGCATACTATATATTTGCTTTTAAACAATTTCTCTTTTTTAAAGGGATTTTGTTTTTAGTTATATGTCTTTGTGCATGTGAATGCAATTGTCTTAGAAGCTACAGGCTCTGGGTCCCCATGGAGCTGTAGTTACCGGCACTTGGGAGCCTCCTAACATGGGTGCTGGCTGTTGACCATCCTCTGGAAGAGCAGTATGCACTCTTACCTGAGAGTCATGTCTCCAACCTACCAGGTCTTTCTTTGACCTGATTACCAACATATTTGTCAGTTGTCCATTAATTGAACACCCAGCTGAATGAGGGTTATAACTTTAACCATCTTCACCAGTATATCCCAGCCTAGCACTAAATGACATATACAGGCATTTCTTTAAAAACAAAGAAACCTTAAAGGCTGGCTGATTTTTTTTTTAGCAAACCAAAATTCAGTTCTCAGTAACTACATCAGGGACTCACAATTGTCTGTAACTCCAGCTCCAGGAGATCCAACATACCTCTGTCCCCTGGAGACATACGGCATACACAGAGACAGATAAATACACATAAACATGAAAATAAAAGCACCTTCATAGTATGTTATTCAATGCATAATTCTGTCCTCCAATTCTGTCATGCAGAGCATCATGTCAAATTGAGACAAGATGTTGTTCCTAAATAGGAGAGGGTAACATGGAAACAACACAGAAATCTGTGATGCTGCAGTGCAAAGTGAATTCATCAGCCGTTACACATGGGTGCATCAGTCTAGCTTCCACAGAAATTACACATGGCTTTGATTCCCAGAACTATAACAATAATCATAAAATTAATTTTTCCAAATGTCAGTCATTAGCTCCATGATTTCTTCTTTATTTTTATCATTTAAATTTTTGTAAACAAATATATACAATACCCGATGTTTCACTTTCAGCTTACAAACTTTCAGAAGTACACTTTGTTGCTTTAATTTATAAACAGCCACGGCAGGGATATGGCTTATTACAAAGCAATAATTTCATACTTAATTTTGCAGTGCTGGGAATGAACCCAGAGCCTCACACATGCCAAGCAAAGGCACTATGACTGAGTTACACCCAAGGCCTACTGTTTAACAGTATTCCCAGGGAAATGTAAACAAACTCTGCATATACTCATCCCAGATAAGGAACCAATGACAGATCAAAGTAAGGTTACCACTGTAGCTGGACTTTTGGCTACTGCATTGGGTTCTTTTCCTACCTCGCTACCCCAGCCCTATTTCTTCCAACCCTCCAACACTAGGTAGGAGAGAAGAAGAACAGAGGGGAAAGGGAGAATTGATATCATTGGACTAGTTCCTGCTGATTAGCGTCGTCTAGTTCCTTGGGGCAGGGTTGATTTTCTTTATCAGGGAATCTCCAACCAGCAACCAGCAAACGATCAAACAGCAGCCAGCAACCAGCAATGGCAGCAGGGGCAGCAATGGCAGCAGGGAGAGCAGGGGCTGCCGTGCCTCTCTGGGCTCTGGTATTTATATACCCTCTGAAAGGTCCCAGAGTTCCAACCGTAAGCTATCTTCAGCTGGCAGAGCGTAAGACAAATCATAGTTAGCTGCTGTGGACAATCGGAAGGAGCCCCATATCCCACACTTGGGATTAAAGCAAAAACATACTCACAGATAACATTACTGTGTTTTTAAAGAAACCAAAATTCTCGCTACATGCCACCAATGTCCAACTTGATAAACAGGTGAGTTTTATTGGGGTTACTTACAGCAGTAGAAAATGCCTCAAAGACAGCTTCATCGAAAAGCCAACCCAGCATGGATGATGGCTCACAAGGCCCTTCAGTGCACGGTACCTGCAGCTGGTGCATGATGATCTCACATGCCCGACTGAAGCCACCAGGGCCTAGCCCACCCCCTTCCTTGTCCCTGCAGGCTGAGCGCTGATGTTGTGGAACAGAACGTTCCTGAATTTGGGCTCAATGAATTCTTATGCATGATGTGGTATTGGTTGTTTTGTTGTTGATGATGATGGCGGCGGTGGTGGTGGTTTTTCAACACAGGGTGTTGCTGTGTAACCCTGGCTGTCCTGAAACTCAGTCTGTAGACCAGGCTGGCCTCGAACTCACAGAAACCCACCTTTCTCTGCCACCCCAGTGATGGGATTAAAGGCGTGCACCACCACTGCCCAGAGCATTGGTGGGTGTTAAATTGTGAGCTGATGCACACTGATGTCATTCCTTTGGATTTGATTAAATGCCACCTGCAGGTGGCCCTCCCAAAGTCCAAGAGCATATTTAATGGGTTCTTAGTTAATCTGAAACAGACTGATGTTCATTCCATGGTGTTTGTCTAAGAGACCGGCTCCAGGTCATCAGCTAAGGTGTACAAGTCTGGCTTTTACAACTTTTTTAAAGCAACACACTCAGTGAGAACAGCTATCTCTGTGCACATTGCTATCAGGAGCTGCTTCTTCTAGCATCGAATTCTTTCCTGCTGCTGCCCTAATGCCTATGGAAGCTAATAAAGTTCAAATTCAAACCTCTTCCAGAACTTGCTAACAGTTTGATGCAGGAAAGAAGGCATAAACACACTCTACGAGGGTATTGCTCCTCTGTAGATGACACAGGTACACTCCATGATGAAGCTCACCAGCTTTGAACCTACCATTGAGACATTGTACAAGCCTGTGCTTCCTAAATCTCAAAGAGAATGCACAAAGGCTGAGCAGCTGGCTGTGACATTCGTGGCCAAGTACAGACCAGAGCCCCCCATGCAGAGTGTCTGTGCTGAATAGAGAGAAAGGTAGCAGTGTTTCTCAGGCCCTCCACAGGCTTGACTTTGAAGGTGGAGGTGGGGAGCCAGTTGCCTGTAACCCTGAGTAGCGGCCTGTACTGCAGTAGCTCATCTATGCCTAAGCAAAGCTCTGTTTCCTTCGCCTTCCTCCACCTGAGATGTCAGAGCCTCTGAAGAAGCCTGCATTATCTGAGGAGATGCAGCAACACAAATATGAACTCAATCTGCTCATTGGTCAGGGTTCTGGACAGTGGGAAGGGACCCATCGTATATTTGACAGTGGAGGAAAATTTCAATTTGGGAAACAATTGCTACAGTGTCCTTGCGTTCCAGATTCACTGCTGAAATAATCTGTCTGCTCATGAAAAAAAAAGTTTTTCTTTTTAAAGTATTGAATAATAGGCTTAATTCTGGGTTTGAAATTTAACTAAATTAATGAATTCATTTTTGGTGCTGTGGATTGAATTTATACATGTTAAGTACACACACTGCCATCAAACTTAAACCACAGCCCAGAAACCAGTAAGCTAAAAGTATTAAAATTTGTGAGTGATTACCAATGTCTTATACTAGTCAGGTTTTAAAACTTCCCAAAATTATTTAACGTGTGCCTCGTAAATCCTGACAATATAGAGCTTTACTTTCAATGCATGTAAAAGCAGGATAGTAAAATAATTTGGAAAAATAAGAGTAAGACTCCGGTCTTTAATACATGGCTGGCACTAATTATATGGTTTCTTCTAGACCTCTGCTTTTTTGATTACTCAACATTAGCTCATTAAGTTCTCATGCCTCTGTGAGCCTGGAGTTATCTTTAACCTTATTGTACAGAGAGCTGAGCCAGGCACTACCTTCTCCCTTCCAGAATTTGTCCTCAGGCTGTGTGCTGTGTTCCCCTTTGTGACAGAAAGATCCAACTCAGAAACATCCGTAACAGTGCAAAAAAGATTATACATTATTTAGTCTTTCACAAAAATCTTCCCCTATTCTGTTTAATCAGTCAAACTGTTGGATGGTGTGATTATTCCCACATCACCCCTCAGATCTCTCTCTCTGGATGGGCTTGCCACCGGTACATTTTCAGTCAGCTGAGAGGGGCCACTATATCTCAAAACCAAAAAGGAATGGCTTAAAATGCTGACATTAAGTAATTCAAATCAATTAGAACACCAAACAGAAAAAAAGCCAGTATATGAAATGTCCAGTTAATATAACATTCTCCATTTCTTAAAGTTTGATAGTCAAGAATACTTGGCAGTCAGCACAGGGTCTTTTATATAAACAGAGGGTGATCAAACCAGTTTTTCTCTACTTCAGATAGATTAGAGGGTTTTTAAAAGATACTATTTCAAAAACATTACCCTCAATCACAAACAGAAAACTTACTAAATGCCAACCACAAACACTTGGAATGTTGTGACTTAATCTTTTATACCACTAGCTTGATACCATTGACGCAAAAATACAGTTCTCACCTCAAAGGACATAAAAGAGTTTATTCTGGAGTGACCATAGCCCAGGAATACAGTTTAGCTCAAACTCCATATTCTAACATGGAATCAGTTTCATGATTTTTTTTTTTTACAGTAACAGAAACAAAGAAAGTCGTAAATCAAAACTTTTCAAATACATTACTGGGTACGTCACATAGGTGGTTTATGCGGAGGGAGGAGAAAACCCTGCTTTAGGCTTTAGATAACTATCTGAGAGCATCCTTAGCCCCTTGATTAGTGGAAGTAGGGTTTTAGTAAGTGAATGCATTCCAAAAGGTTTTTAGTTGCTAGTCACAGGATGTTAGGTTGGACTTGATGCAATGTCCAACCAGAAGCAGGTGAGGATTACTACTTAGGGGGCTAAAGATAGCCTAAGATAAACTGTAATTAGCCTCTGGACCTGCAACTTCCACCCTCCTCACATCCATGAAGTTCTAATCAGTCAGCCTTTGCAGACAGCTTTTCTCCAGGAATTCTCATTCACATTACAGAGTCTGGCATATCATAAGTCTTTAGTATCTATTTCCTGAATACCCTAAGAAGATGAAAACAGTACATGAATATGCTAGTTAGCTATACAATATACAACTAAAAACACTTTATAAACTTTTATTATATATGAGCGTATTTATACATATTTATGGAGGGAGGCTATGGGTAAACCCATGGCTTTAGGAATGTTACACAAGTACTCTACTACTAGACTGCACCTCAGAACACTCAGGGTTTCTTTTCTTTTTAAAATTATTAGTGCATGTGTATACAAGTACGTGTGAATATGTGTGTGTCTGTGTGTGAGTGAGATTAGAAGATACACATGCCACAGAGTGTGCATGTGTGTGTCGGTGTGTGAGGTGAGAGGGGTATAAATATTGTTTTTATTTCCTCAGATGAGGGATGAGATGAGAGCTGTACCCAGGCTTTATGAATACATGGTATGGGCTGAGCCCAGAGCATTTCTATCTAACTATCCTTAGGCCTAGAAGCTTCTAGCCTCTGTATAATCTAATTCTCTGTAAACTCTCCATGGTGACTGATTGAAACTGATTTCTCTTGGCTTCTCACTGAATTGCTCTACTTAGAAAAACTGCCTCTGAACTCCGGAAACTGAACTGCATGAACTCAACTGCACCAAACCACACTGAACTGCACTGTACTGTACTGTCTCCATGAATTCTCTTTGTGCTGCTCTTAAGTAGCTTCTCTTTCCTGTCTGTCCTAGTGAGAGTTGGACGTATCCTATCTGTGACTCATTGTCTGTCCCTCAATTAGACGTCACTGTTCGGGATTAAAGGTGAATACTAAATTCCAGTCAGGGGGATTAAGGGTGTGTTCTAACAGCGTATCTGTATTCCAGCCAGATCACACAGACCTAAATCTTTGGATGTGATCCCTTGCTAGAGTATCCAGATTGCTGGGTATCCAGAGGGGTGTATGCTTGCCGCTGTGTGTGTGTGTAAGAGAGAGGACAACATTGGAGAGTTGGGTTCTCTCTTTCTATCTGCACCCATCTGCACATGGGTTCCAGGGATTGAACTCAGGTGTTGTTAGCTTGCAAGCATCTTTAACCACTGAGTTTCCTCCTGGCCTTCCTTTAGATTATTTTTAAAGAGAGAAAAGTATCTTTCCTAAGTATATTTTATTTTGTTGTATGTGTTGCTGGGTAGGGGGTTTGCTTTGGTGTTGAAGACTGCCCTCAGGGATTCACATGTGCTAAACATGCTCTCTCTATCACAAACTCACTCCATTGGCCTTCTCCCTAAAGTTCTTAAAAGCTTTCCTTCAGTGACAAGATTTAGACAAAATCTAAAAGAAATTACCAGAGCTGGATGTGGTACCAGAGCTGCCTTCAATCCCAGCACTCTGGAGGCAAAGACAGGCAGATGTCTGTCAGTTCTAGGCTAACCAGGGCCATACAGTGAGGCCTTGTCTCAACAAACAAACAAACAAACAAACAAATGAAATTATCAGTAGTCATGCAGAGAAATTTCCCTTCAAATTTAGCAAAGCTTCTACCTTAATTGTAGAGACAAAAAGGTAAAAGGTCAAAAATAAAAACAACATCCCCCATTCTCCTGCAATTGGACTGCTGGAAGGCGAACTAAGTGACTGGAGATACCTAATGCAAACAACTCAAGACTAATGTCCCTAGGGTCTGCATCCCAGATGGCCAGTCTCAGGACACTTGGTGTTTACTACTTCAAGATAAACTCCATTGAAATACGACATCATACATATGGCCCAGAAAGCAAAACCAGGTAACTCCTCTTTGAGAACCCTATTTTCTCTGAGGGAGCCATTCGCACCCTTACACACACACACACACACACACACACACACACACACACACACACTCACCTGTCATTTGTTCTGCAGCATTTCTGCCCACACCTTCTATTCTTCATTCTATTAAAACATTAGCATCAGTTCTGATCTGGAAAATGCATTTATTCCTGGGCCTTGGGCTTGTCATTCTCACCACATTAATAGAGTATTATTGCTGGGTCTGTAAATTGAGTGTATAATGAGTGAATTGTTTTCACTTATTGAGAAGGGTCAAAGTCATCATAATATAATAAGCTCTAGTACCTTCCTATTTTTGATTAAACTAATTTTAATGATATAGCTATCCCTAAATCACATTATTTCCTTCCTGAGAATTAGAAAAAAGAGACCTGATACAATTTGTATAAAAATTTAATCTGTATTTAAAACACCTAAATTTCAGTCACAGGCAAATACTTAAGTGCTTAAAATTCAGGGATACCCAATCATGACTGATTTAGAGATATTAGGGATCATAAAATTGTGCTACTGACTCTTAATTTCACTACCTATTTTAAAATTATTAATTGGTAGTTCTAATAGTGAATTGTTATTTATTCACATCAGCACATCCATGTTTTTGAGAAGACTCAAGAGATAAGATATATAAAAAGGTAAGTCTGTTTAAGCTTAATTATCTGGCTTTACGCTTAAAGCTGTTTATTCTAATAATTGTTCTGGATTGCTTCAAAAACAAGGTTTTTGGGGTGGTGGGTATTGTACACCTTTAATATCAGCATTCAGGAGGCAAAGTTTGGTGACCTCTGAGTTTGAGGCCTGGGCTATACAGTGAGACCTGTGTCTTGGTTATTTTTATGTTGTTATGAAGAGAAACCATAACCAAGGCAGCTTATAGAAGAAAGTGGTGTTTTGTTGTTGGTGGTGGTGGTTTTGTTTTGTTTTTCTGTTTTTTCAAGACAGGGCTTCTCTGTGTAGCCCTGGTGGTCCTTCAATTCACTCTGTATATCAGGTTGGCCTCACACTCAGAGATCCACCTATCTCTGCCTCCTGAGCGCTGGAATTAAAGGCATGCACCACAAGTGCCCAGCTAGAAGAATTTAATTGGAGGCTCACATACAGTTTCAGAAGGTGAGTGGATGCTCATGGCTGAGAGCATGGCAGCAGGCAGGCAGGGAGGCAGGCACACCATTGGAGCTACTGCTGAGCGCTCACATCCTAACCCACAAACAAGAGGCAGAGAGAGAGAGAGACACTAGGAATGAAGTGAACTTTTGAAACCTTAAAACCCACCTCAGTGACACACCTCCTCTAACAAGGCCACACCTCCTAATTCATCCCAAACAGTTTCACCAACTGGGGACCAAGCATTCAAACATGAACCTTTGAGGGCCATTCTCACTCAGACCACTGTGCTAGAATTCATGCTTTCTGGTGCATTCTATTTTGGGGTTTTGGGGATAAACATTATTACTTTTGATTGATTGATTGACTTTAGTTTTGGGAAGCAAATAAAGGGTCTTACATATACCAAGAAAGAACAAGCTATTTCACTAGGCTACACCCACAGCCCTTACTTTCCATTTAATTTGACCTGGGTCATTTGGGACAACAAAAAAAGATGAAACGTTAAGCCTCTAGACCTCATAGGATTATAAAAATGGAAATGACCTTAATATAAAATTTGATTTTGTTTTCCATTTTCTAGTATAATAAGATCAGTTTCAAACAAATGTAATTTTTAAGAGGACATTAAGTTAATTTTATCTAAAACTAAGGCAACCTCACAGTTGACTTTTTTGTCTTAACTCACAGCATATACATTTAAGTGTTTTCTGCCATGTACCTTTCAATCTTTAGAAGCTACAAATAAACCAGTTGTTAGTATAAATGCTTTTTAGTACGGTGCTATGGATCAAACCTACAGCCTCGCGCTGTACAAACTGAGCTACTCCCTTAGTCTAATATGAGTACCTTAATAAAGAGAGTAACAATGGGCTTCTATGATTTGCACTTTTAATACTTAATGCTAATACTTAACATGAAGAAAATGCAAAAAGCTACAAGGATCCAGGTTGTGGAGCAAAATTACTCCTACCCCCATGCTCTAACCATCTCTCTTTCTAAAGTACTTGTATCTTTACAGCTAGTTGGACCAGTGGGGTAAGGTTCCTCCCCATCAGGGCATGCATGGAAGAAAAGCATTCTCATCATTTTAAGACTATATGCACATATGTAGGCCAATCTCTATCAAAGACAATACAGGGCTGGGATTGTCACTCGGGTAGAGTACCTACCTAGTAATGAGGACCTGTGTTTCTAGCATTTGATTTCTGGCACTACAGAAAAGTCAAACAGTCCAACAGCAGCAGTGGAAACACCAGGGGCGTTCCTAAGAGATGAGACACGTTTTTAAAATTATTGTTGTCTTGTGCATATAATTTCTGTATGAGCATGCAGGCACCACGCTGAATGTATGAAAGTCTGAAAACCATTTTGTGAGGGATGGGGATCAAGACAGGGTTTTTCTGTGTAGCCCTGGATGTCCTGGAACTCACTCTCTAGACCAGGATGGCCTGGACCTCACAGATCCACCTGCCTCTGCTTCCTGAATGTTGAGATTAAAGGTTGTGAGCTGCTACCACCTGGTGAAGGCCCAATTTTACAGTGGGTTTTTCCCTTCCACTGAGGAATCAAGAGATCACATTTAATTCCTGAGCCATCTTTTTGTCCTAACATGAGATACTTTTCAAAATATTTATTATTTTTAGTAATGTATATATGGGATGTGTGTGTGTGCCTGTGTTAGGTACCCATGGAAGACAGAGAGTGTTAGTTTTCTCCGGGACTGAAGTTCTGGGTAGTGGGGAGCTCTTAATGTTGGTGCTGGGGTCCTCTCCAAGAGCAGTAAGCACTCTCAACGTCTGAGTCATCCCTTCAGCCCTGAGGTGAGATACTTTCATCAAATCAAACCAGACATGCCTGCTGCTGTCCAACATGGTGGCATATAGCTATAATCTCAGTACTCGGGAGGTGAAGGCCAGAAGATCTGCATTCAAAACCAGCCCCAGCCACAGAGTAAGTTTCAGGCCAGACTGGGCTATAGACTGAGAGACTCCCAACAGTAACAACCAGAATATCTTCCTGTGTGTGGTAGTGCAAGCCGTCCTCCTAGCGATCCAGGGCTGAGGCATGAGGCTCCAGAGCTGCAAACCAGCCCCTGTCTCAAAAGGGGTCTACATACATGTTAGCAACTCTCTACCGCGTACTATTAGGTATCAGCAGAATTTTCTAGTAAGTATCACCTATGAAATCTGGATTTTAAAGATAAATTTTCAAACCTGAATAACAGCAAAATTTCACATTGTTCCTTTGTGTGTGTATATAACATATGGACATCATCTAGTTCATTTTCAATGATTTTTTTTTTGCCATACAAAATAAAACACATTCGAATTTTTATTTTAAAATAGAATTTATTGAACACTACAGTAAATTCAACACAATCTTGTCAGATTGGCACATATGAAAAGAGCTTAATTTACTAAATTAACACTTCAAAAAATTAAGTTTTAAATCATGTTCCATAATAAGTCTAATAGTGTTATAAAAATATCAGTTTACACTCACTTACATAGAAAAGTGTTAGAAAAAGAATCCCATATACAAACCAATCATCTAAGAAGTGAAAATCCAATTATGTATTCTTAAAAAGGTACTAATTTGAGTACAATGTGAAAGGGAAAAAAAATAGACAAAAGCTACTGAGTTTGCACTCACTTGTTCTCCTGGGAAGCTGCAGGCCAGCTAGACAGACTTTAGGTGTTTCTTGTAAATTTCAATGTTTACAGTATTTTTAATACCTTGTCAAAACCGCCACGTGGTGAACAGGTCATGTACTACGACCATGAGTTGATTCAGCCTATTTTCCTTATTCACAGAAAACTGCAAAAGCCTCTTTAAGCAGCCAGCAGAGCAACTCCTGGCTCTGAAACTCCACTGACTGGAATCAGGATGAACTTCTAGAGAATCAGCTTAATAGACTAGCTATATTTTCAACAAATGTAAATCTAATCCCACGTCCACCTAGGGCAGAAATTGAGTGGCTGGGCATGCTGCTCAGTGGCATGGCCCTTACTCAGTGTGTGCGAAGACCTGGATTAGAGCCCCCACGACCGAAAAATAGTTTTAAAAATGTGGGCATTGGAAGAGCAAACAAAACTAGAAAGCTCACTGGTATTTATTATAAATATGCCATTTTACCTGTATGCACATGTAACTAAAGATGCTAGCAGCATATGGAACAAAAGCATCCTCCTTCAAAAGGGTGTTAAATCACATTCTACTATAAAGAAATTGCTGGTGAAGGGAGAACTTGTAAGCTAGGTGAAAATAAAATGCATTTAAGATCAATGATTTTGCCAGGTGGTGGTGGCACACGCTCTTAATTCCAGTACTTTGGGAGGTAGAGGCAGGCATGATCTCTTAGTTTTAGGCCCGTCTAGTCTATAGAGCGAGTTCCAGGACAGCCAGGATTACACAGAGAACCCCTGCCTTGAAAAAAATGACTCCCCCCCCAAAAACAACCCAATAATTTCTATTTGATAAGCCAGAAGTATGAAACTTCCTAGCAAGCATTTTATTTTGAAATATTTACTAATAAATACAGTATACTTTGTTTTTGAAGCATGTTCAAGAAAAACAATCCAACTTCTCTACCTCTTAAAAGTTTTTGGTGTTAGGTAATCAAGAGAGGAAAAGACAGATTTTCACCTCTGGCATCTATTCACTTTGATTCCTAACACAAAGCATTTCTGGACTTTATTTTCTCCATGGAGCTACTTTCAACTATGTTGCTAGGAGAGTTAAGTATATATGAAATTGGCAGTGAGGATAGAGACTCTAGGAAATTTTTGTTATTTATAGCTACTTCGTAAGTTGTTTCCTTGGCAGTTCTAGGTGAAGGCACTTTGAAAATGCTAGGCAAGTACTCCAACACTGAGCTGCACTCCAGCCCACACATAAGACTTTGATTACAATGATGGTGGTTGGGTAAAACAGAATTTGCTTCAAATAAGTCAGAAATCAGATTTGTAGACGTGTCAGTGGTTTTTTTTTTTTCTGGAACAAAGTTTAGGTTAAGAAATTAAAATATTAGTTACAAATTAATGAAACCAAAGTATTTTTGAAAACTTTTCTTATCTCAACATAGTTCTTAAAAGGGTAATTTTCTTTAACAGTCTTCATACAAATGTAACTGGCGCCTCTGAATATCACAGATTTGAATGAGGATGCATATGTTAGTAAAACAGCTTTTTTGGCAAACATTTTATTGACGTTTTATGAGAGAGTACAGTCAGGATTGTAGAGTGGCACTTGTCTGTATCAGGCAGCTCTGAGCTGTGAACTAAAGAGCCCACACCTGAACCGAGTAGAAAGTAGCAGCTGCCAGTGGAGCTTCTCTGTCATTTACTCAGCAAAAGTTAACAGTTAAACAAAAGCATTTAGTGTGAACTTTAGCTCAAATATCAAAGGTCTAACCCGTTTTTTTTCAGTGCACCAGTTTTACCTTTGAATAAGATGAATTGGCCTTAACATGAAAGACTGGATTTGTTCACATGTCGTGTGCATTGTTTACACAGAAATGGAAAATCCTGAGCTTTTGTCATGACTTGTCACTTGGTACTTTGTTAGAGAAATTGTTAAAAAAAAATTTAAAGATAACTTCACTTCTAAAACTAGAAAAACACCTGAGATTTCACAAAAAATGAGAAGAAAACAATTTCTTTCAAGTTGCAAACCAGCAAAGTGATTAACTCACTGGTCTGCCGGCTCATCCTGGGAAAAGTGATGGCCAACAGCACACTTATCCTCTGCGCGGTACACTTCCCTCCACAGTCAGCAGTGCTTGCCTACGCACAAAAGGAGTGGAAACCAGGGGGTGATGATGTGGCATTGTCAGGGTGCTCAAGGCAGACAATAAGTTATACAGAATGTCTAGTCAGATAAGGAAAACATTTAAAGGATGAAATTTTACCTAATCAATAGACTCAAATTTCAAAGGTCAGAAAAAAACAAAATAAAACTTAAGGGTAAGTATAGGAGTTTAATCTGTATCTTCAAGTAAATGCTGTACCGATATAAACTAGATTCAGTTTTTGTGTCCTTTCTATATATTATGTTTTCTTCTATGTAAAATATAGTCTAACATAATACATATGCAGCCAGAATTAATTTGGGTTCTCAAGTTTAAAACAAGGGTTACAAGTTTTGAAAAACTTAAACTACAGGGATGGAGAGATGGCTTGGCAGTTAAGAGCACTGGCTGCTCTTTCAGAGGACCCGGGTTTGATTCCCAGCCACCGCGTGGCAGCTAACAGCCATCTGCACCTCCAGTCCCAGGGGATCCAACAGCCTCCTCTGGTCTCCATGAGCACCAGGCATCAGTGTGACACAGAGACAGATGCATACAGGCGAAGCCTCCATACACGAGATAAAAATAAAAGCAAAACAAAAAATTTAAACTTAAACTATAAAGGGATGTTTCTATGTTTCCTTGTGTATTTTTTAAACCTTTGCATGATAGAAAGACCAATTTTCACTGCTGAACTGCCTTCTTGCACAGTCTAAAGTAGTTATTTCTCTGGAGGAAATAAGATTTGCATAAATCTTTTACAAAAACATCTACTCAGAACTTTGCTTTGACAGCTATACATGATCTATCCTTAGAATCTGGAGAAACAGTTCAGTAAGACAAGTACAGGGAAGGGCCAGGGCGGCTTTTTTTTTTTTTTTTTTTTAGAAAAATATAATGTATATAATACATTTGAAAACTGCACAAACCCTATGTTTTCAGTTGATTGTGAAGGCACAATTTTAACATAATTAAAAAAAATGCACTTTCACTATGGATGTTACTGGCTCATAAAAAATATATGGATTGGCAAACAAACGTGGCCAATTTTCAATTCAAACTTTGATTTAAAACTTGCTGGGCACGGTGTTGCCAGCTATAGTCCCAAACATTTGGGAGGCAGAGGCAGGAGGATTGCAAGTACCAGTCCTGACTGTCTCAAACCGCAAAGAAAAGAAAAGAAAAGAAAAAACGCCAAATTCTGTTTGTAGAAAATCAATAACACATCATTGCAGATCCACGACATTACTGCTGTACAATCTGCTCGTCAGGAGTGACTGGGTTTTCTTCATTTGTTGAATAGTCCAGGTGGTCCATCACCTAGGCATAAATAAAAGATATCAGAAAATGCGAACTTTAAACTCGCCTCCTAGGCTTCATTAACTTGGCAGAAATGTTCTGGTTTTGTGTGATGTCTGTGCATTTTGCATGTGTGGACGCATATGTGCATCCGGGTACACGGGGTCATGCACATGTGTATGCTTAGCTTCCTCAGCCGCCTTTCCGCCTCAGTTCCGAGACAAGTACTGTTGTTGCGCCTGGAGCTTGCTGACCAGAAACAGAGCTCCAGGGAATCTACTCCTTCTGTAACCCATCCTGCCACTTTCCCCGGCACTGGGGTCACAGATGTACCCCACTAAATTTAGCTTTCTTCTTTTTTTTTTTAACTTTTATTTTATTTTGATTTTTTGAGACGGAGTCTCATTTACGTAGACCTAGGTAACCTGAATAACAGGGGTCCCCATGCCGCTGCCTCCTGAGTGCTGGGATTAAAAGCAAATACATCACGCCCGAGCCCTTCCACGTGGCTTCTTAAGTGCGTGCTGGACTCTCGCACCCTCCACTCTTGTTCAGGAAGCGCTCTACTGATTGAGCTATCTCCCCAGCCGCCTCTACAACCACCCTCTTTTTTTTTTATTTTATGTTTTTTTTTTTGGTTTGGTTGGTTTTTCTGTTGTTTTCAAAACAGGGTTTCTCTGTGTAGCCTTGGCTGTTCCAGAACTCACTCTGTAGTCCAGGCTGCCCTTGAACTCACAAAGATCTGCCTTCTTCTGCCTCTCTGAGTCCTGAGATTGAAGACATGAACCACCACCACCCAGCTGACTTTTTTTTTTTTTTTTTTTTTTTTTTTTACTTTATGTGTATTGGTGTGAGGGTGTCAGATCCTCTGGAAGTGGAATTAGAGACTGTTGTGAGCTGCCATGTGGGTGCTGGGAGTTGAACCCAGGTCCTCT
The DNA here is from genome assembly GCA_028658305.1 of Pachyuromys duprasi. Taxonomy (NCBI): domain Eukaryota; kingdom Metazoa; phylum Chordata; class Mammalia; order Rodentia; family Muridae; genus Pachyuromys; species Pachyuromys duprasi. The sequence continues at coordinate 9,290,526 of CM053748.1, read as the reverse complement.
GGAAGAGCAGCCAGCGCTCTCAACGGCCCCACCACCCTTACTTTTAATTACAGCATTCAGGAGGCAGAGGCAGGCCAGTCTCTGTGAGTTCGGAGTCAGCTTTGTCTACATGGTATTCGGCAGGACAGCCGGAGTAACATAGACTTTATCACAAAACAAAAGAGTAATCTTGGGACTAGAGAGAGATGGCTCAGAAATTAAGAGCATTTGCTCTCAGTCTGGTTCCAAACACTCACTTTGGTGAGATCCCAGCAGCCTGTAACTCCAGCCCCAAGGGAATCCCTCGCCTCTGGCCACCGTACCTGAACTGAGATGCATACACCCACATACACACACATAATTTAAAAATAAAAAAAACAAACCTTAAAAAAAGTGACCTCACAGAACCAAGCATTCCTTTTGCAACACTGTCTGGGTCAACATCATGTTTAACTTTTCAGAAGGACGAATTATGGGATTTATGACCCATACAAATACTACATTTTCTGGATCGTCCATTAATCTCTACATAGTTCCCAGTGTGAAAATTGTCCTTTATAGCAGTGGGAATTCCATTTCAAAATAAGACTATATGTGGCAGTGGAAAGCTAAAAATGGTTCCAGAAGTTAGTGTAAAAACATAGGCTGGCTCTGCAGCATTGTAACTTTATTAAGCATAATACACTATGCTGCCTTTAACACTTGAGAGACAGAGGAAGTCAGATCTCTGTATGAGTTCTAGACCAGCCTGGTCTCCATAGCAAGTTCTAGGAAGGCCAGGGGTACACAGTGACTCTATCTCAAGACACATGCATGCACACATGCACACACACACACTTGCATGCACACATGCAAACATGCATGCACACAAACACACATGCATGTTCACTCATGCACACAAACACGCACATGCATAAATACAGACATGCATGCACACATGAACACAACCACTCATACTCCTCTGAAAACAAGCAAACAAAAAATACAATCTCTTTGTAAAAACTGCCAAAGACTTTAAGACCAATAAATGGCTAGGTTTCAGTATTATATATGTTCTCCTCTCTTTGTTATTGAGAATTAGAAGATGGAAAGGCATCAATATAAATGCCCCCTTTTAATGGGTTCTAAATACTTGGTTGTTTTTTTTTTAATTGTTTGAAGAAGGAGAGATTTTTCCACATGGGATTTCTGGACTTGCCAGATAGGAGTGCCTCTGAGCTGGGGCTTTCAACTGACAGGCACCTCAACCAATAGGGACTCATTCAGTAAAGCCACCTGCCAGCAACAACAGTTATAAAGGTCCTAGTCATTTATGTGGTCATTTATCTGCCAAAGATAACATCTAGATTAAGGCAGTTTCATGCTCTTAGCGGAGAAAAAAAAAATCCAAGGGATGGAGATGTAAAGGGGTTGCTTAGCATGTGGGAATCCTGAACTCCTTCTCTAGCATCATAAAAATAAGCAATAAACTTCAATGCATTTAAAAACAAATAAAAGTCGATCAAGATAGGTAGCATTAAGCATTCCACATCATGAGCTATAAGGTGAAGTTGTGGAATAGTTCATTTTGATCGAACTTAAAATTACAGACATGCCCATGAAGATACAGTCAGGGCCTTTCTTCTGACAGAAGGCCAGAACAGTCAGGACCTTTCTTCTGACAGAAGGCCAGAACAGTCAGGACCTTTCTTCTGACAGAAGGCCAGAGCTGTGGGAGACCTGAGGCAGCACGGGAAGAGAAGGTAGGGGGTGGAGAAGACACGGTGCTTTTCTTCTCTGTGATCTGTGTACCCTGGCAACCACCCTGAAGAGTGAGAGCTATGTACCCAGCATTATAACAGGCTTCTGCTTTCCTAATTCTTAGGTATCACACCGGGCACTATAATCCCAGCTCTAAATATAGATATATTAATTAACCAGTCATGGTAGTACACAGCTGTGATCCTGATATGCAGGAGGTCGAGGCAGGAGTCTGAGTTCTGGCTGGCCTGGACTACACAGTGAGATACGCACCCCTGTCCCCAAAACAGAGTGAAACAAAACCAAAATAAACAACAACAAAAAACAACTTCAAAGTCTACTAATTAAAAAGCTACCAAGGCTACTTTCTATTCTCTAAGCTTTCAGTAAAAACAATATAGACATACACAAACAAGCATGAAGGTCAAGCACGTAAGAACTCAACAAATAAACACAGCCAATAAAAGTAACTGACGAAATTGGTATTTCACATTTGTGAATAGGCAATCTGTTTGGAAAGTTGTCCATTGAAACTGGGCCAGCTAACCTGGCATTTCTAAAGCTCTACTTGTTCAAAGCTGATCTCTGAAAACTGCCTAATAAATCAGCCTCAGTAGCTGCAGCTCTTGATCGTCGGTCACTTTAAGTAGCTTTGTCTCCTGACTCGTGACTTACAGCTTGTGACTTCTAAAAATAATTACAAGCACTAGTGACATTAACAGACACACTGTTCACTGGATGTCAACAAGCCGAGAGCCTGTTACCCATCAGAGTGAGCAGCCAGTCTGAAGCTCCTGCATGAACCTCATTCCACTTGACTCACTAGTAGAGACACAAAGTACTAACCATCACAACATCATACTCTGCTTCATTTTTTTCTCTCTAGGGGAAAAAAAATCGTTTACTCACTCTACATTAATTAGAACTCTGGCTTCAAATAAAGTCAAACAAATGGAACTGAGTACTATGGCCCTAGAAGTACCCAGAAAAATAGCATAAAGGAAAGATTCCAAATCAAGTGCTCCGGCACTTAGAGACGCCTGCACCTTATGATACGAGGGCCCCCAGGGCCATTAAGAGCGGATATGGCTAAATGCTTGGCATGTGTGAGGCCCCAGGCTCAATCCCTTATCTGAAATAGTTGGGAATGAAAGTGTTTGAGATTTTGAAAAAAAAATTTTTTTTTGGTATATTTCCCTACTCATATTTTAAGAATAGGATCCAAACACGAAATTAACTTATATTTCACATACAACCATACAAAGAGCCAGAGTCCATGATGGTGGAGGAAAGGCATGAGAGCAGGAAGAGTTGAGAGCTCCCATCTAAATCCACAGTAGGAAGCAGAGGAGAAGCTAACTGGGAACTCCGCAGAGCCTGCCCCGGATGACACGCCTCCTCCAACAAAGCCACACCTAATTCTCCTCAGACAGTTCCACCAATTGACAATCAAGCATTCAAGCGCATGTACCTATGAGGGCCATTCTCATTCCAACCACCATACCTCTGGATCTCAGATTTTAGAGCATTTTGAATTTTGGAGTAGGATGTTTAACCTCTATTGCTATTCTTTGTACTCAGCACAGACATCTGACATTGCAATGAACCAAATTATTACTAGCATTAATAAATTCTGTTTTATTTTACTTCCTTTATGTTTATTTCAAAACAGCAAAAAAAAAAAAAAAAAGGTACAGACCAAAATGACTGTGTATAAAGATTAGAGAGTAAGCCCACTTTGTGTTATTAGAGTTGATATTAATGGAGGCAGTGCTGGTACATCTTTGATGACAGCATTCAGGAGGCAGAGGCAGGCAGATCTTGTTCTAAGGCCAGTCTGGTCTACAGAGTGAATTCCAGGATAGCCAGACCTACAGAGAAACCTTTTAAAAACAAAAAGCAAACAAAATTTAATGATGTGTGGCAGCTATGATAATTTTATGAGAACCACTGAAACAATCAGCATGCTCTCTCTCTCTCTCAAACATATCCTTCCATATCTTCCCACCATCCCCTCTCAAGAAACATTGTAGAAAGAGAAAAAAAAAAGAAATGCTAGAAGAAACCAGAGAAACATAAAAAAGAGTAGATCTTCAAAGAAATGCAGTATTGGTGCTTTTATGTACATAGCAACTCTAAAATAATCAACTGTTTCCAATGTGAGGAAGTATAAAAGGATCTGGAAGCCACACACAAACTGCTCCAGGTGGCTGTCCCTCCTAAAAGAGTAGCAGAAGGACAGGACAGCTTAAGGAGGACTTCACTTGGTCTCCTACTTACTCCTTTTTATTCTATATGTACGGATGTTTTGCCTGCACGTCTGTCTGTGTGGTGGGTCCTCTAGAACTGGAGTTAAGGACCACAGTGAGACACCATGTGGAGGCTGGGAACTGAACTCAGGTCCTCTGCAAGGACAGTGAGTGTTGCCAATTAGGCCATCTTTCTTGCCCCTGTGCTTTTTTGTTTTTTAAGATTTATTCTATTTTTAATGATGTATCTGTGTGGCTATGTGCATGTGAGTGGAGGAATGCCCTGAGGTGTGTGAAGGAACCCCTGGGGCAGTTGTGAGCTGCTAGGAAGTCAGTGCTGAGAACGAGGAGCAATTCACACTCCGAGCTCTCTCTCCAGCCCCACTTTTGCATGAGGGCTGGAGAGACGGATCAGTGGTTAAGAGCACTTGCTGCTCTTCTAGAGGACCAGAGTTCTCTAGTACAACTCCCCTTCTTCAAGGGGCCTTCTAGTCGCCATAGAAACCTCCCCAGTGAGCATAAATACATCTTAAATTTTTTTTAATTAAAAATACAAATAAGAGCTGAGGAATGGTGCCAGACTCTTGTAATCCCAGCATGCAGGAGGGTTAGGCAGGGGCTTCTGAAAGCCCAAGGCTATCCAGGGACTGCATTTGAGCTCAATGTAGACAGCCCGGACTACACAGTGAGGCCCTGTCTAAAACAGTCAAAACCTAAACCCAAACCAACCATATTACTTTGAAATTGAAACACACAGAAAAAAAATTACTGCGGAAAACACCAAGTCTTCAGACTTTTAGAACATTAACTGCCAACAACATTATGTTCACTAAGCAGAACAAAGGACAGATGTGGTGTAGTGAATATCTTTTCATACCAATTTTACCATTTCTCAGAAAATCCTGTAAGAAGAAATGTCTGTATAAAATAGTAAAGAGTGACAGAATATATAATGGACCAATAATATATAGCCAGTAAAAGATTTCTCACATAAAAATAGTGAGAAAAAACAATCTAGGAACTGTTGACTGGATCATCTAACAGTGTAGCCAGCCCTCTACAGAAGACAGAAGGGAGCTCACTACCCTAGTTACATCTGGGTAATGGGATTCTTCTTTTATTTTTAATACCTCCAAATTTTCTGTAACAAATACTTTTATAATAAAATACTTAGAATTGGAGAGATGGCTCAGTGGTTAAGAATACATACTGTTTTTGAAGACATATCTGATAGTCTATTTTGACTTCTGAAGATACAACTCCACACACATTCCCCCACCAATACACATAATTAAAAATAACAGAACTCGAGCTATAAAAAATACTTAGAACAAAGGTTTAGTACCACTCCTAAAATAGTCTCTCCATATTATCTGACCTCCTTGTCAGGATTTGCCTCACACTTAGTTAAGCGCCCTTCACAGCAGGAACCTCCTGAGTAGAACAGCCTGTCTGAGCTGTTCTCTGTTCTGACGCATTGCTTTGTACACTGAAGAAACTGCAACTGTGTCAGTTCCGACTCCTGCTAGCCAGACCCATGTACTCCATGGATTCCTTCCTGGTGGCCCTCTAGGCACTTTGGAATATTAACAATCTCATGCTGGATCCTTAAGTCTATCCTCTCCTTCCAAAACCTTGAGACTTCCTCTTCCTTTTTCTTTCCCCACCCTGAGTCCTTCATCAGACCCCATTAATTATGCCTCTAAATTTCTCTTTACATCTCCCACTTCATTGTAATGTGGCTCCTAAGACCCTATGCACTCTGGCCTTTCAGTTCTCAGAACATGCTAGTTTTCTTCCTGGGGAACTTCTGGAGTCTGGAACCTTTAGGATGAACATATAGCCCAGTTTAAAATGATATTTAACCGTTTTTTAGAAGCCCTTCTCCAAATCACCCATTAACTTGTCCTGAATCCTTGGCCCTGGCTATCCCATCCCTAGGTACCATGATGCCTTTCCATTATCAATACATTCATTACACTTTATTCCTAGGACTCTGCCTGCGTTTTCTAGTAACTTTCACCAGGCCACAGGAGGCCTGCTTATAACTTCTTCATCCTGTAGAGTCAGGATCTGAAATCACACTTACCTCATAGAACTGTTCAATAAATATTCATTAAATGTAGAAATATAAAATTGTTAAGGAGAATAAAAAGCCATTTTGAGGATAAGATACCCAAAAGTTAGTAGTAGTTTAGGATGTACTTTTATCATATTGATTGATTAAAATAGGGTCTCTAATTTGCTATGTGTTCGAGGTTGGCCTTGAACTCCTCATCCTCCAGTCCCTACCTCCCAAGAGTTGAGATCACAGATGTAGGACACTATACATGACTTGATACTTTCTACTTAAATTAAAAAAAAAAAAGCCCAGTGGGAGTTGTGCCCACCTTCAATCCCAGCACATGGGAGGCAGAGGCAGGCAAATCTCTCTCTGAGTTCAAGACCAGCCTGGTCTACAGAATGAGCTCCAGGACAGCCAGGGCTATACAGAGAAACCGATCTCAGAAAATAAAACAAAACAAACAAAACCTATACTTATCTACCATATAGGAGCTCTAGGTTTGATCTCCAGCATTAGGGGAAAAAAGTGTCATCTTCATGGAAAAATTATCAGCTATTTTACTAGTTTAGTGAAGGACCTTGTGGCTATAAATATCTTCTGTATGCATTAAGTAGGCTGAAGCGATAGTACTGATAAGTAGTCAATGTAGGTATTATTATTATATCTAAATCTCAAAAAGAAACTGTAATACTTACCAGAAAGAACTCTAAACCGACGCCTTTTCCAGTTATATAATTCCTGTACTATAATGTTGGGCGTCTCCTCTTAAACTCTACAAAGGGTGCATCTGAGACATCTCAACTGCTCCAATAAGAACATTTGCAGCCACCTACTCCAAGTGTCTCTCTGTCTTGTGACTACTGACATGCATGAGGGCAGATGGAGGGGGCAGTTCACTTTACTGGGACAAATCAGAAATAACTGCTTTACAAGAGGCCTAAGAAAGGGGCCAGTGCAGTGGCCTGAGCTGAGTAGACAAGGGTTTCTCAATCAACTCTCTTCAATCTCAATGCAAACCAACTTTTCTGGAATTTCAATAACACTTAGGAGAGAGAGAGGTAATCATTATAAATGATATAACTTAATGAGATTCATGTAAAAGAAAAAGCAAAATAAGAGTTTCATTATTTTTTGGGCAGGGTGTGGTAGCACCCGTCTTTAATCCTAGCACTCCGGTGGTAGAGGCAGGCAGATCTCTGAGTTGGAGGCCAGCCTGGTCTACAAAGCAAATTCAGGACAGCCAAGGCTACACAGAGAAACCCTATCTTGAAAAAAACTAAAAAACAAAAACAAAGCTCAACATACTATTTTCTTTTGTTATAGAAATTTTAAAGATATTGATATTGAGCTTAGTCTGGTATAGTCAAATGCTAGAAAGAACGTGTATCTTACTATAAACTTTTGTTTGTTTGTTTGTTGAGACAGGGTCTCTCTGTATAGTCCTGGCTGTCTGGAACTTTCTCCGTAGACCAGGTGGGCCTGGAACTCATAAGAAATCTGCCTGTCTCTGTTTCCCAAGTGCTGGGATTAAAGGTTCCTCCCGCCTCCCGCTGGCTTTACTATAAACTTCTAATGTCAGTTTCAAAATTCAGTACTTATTTTCATAGTTGCACCTTGCATGATGTTTATGGGGGCTTGAGTGAATGTCGCAATGCTCTGTTCTCCTAATGTCCTCCCACAGTAACCTGACCCTGCTTTTCCCTCGCTCACAATACGCACCAAGAACCAATGCTGCAACAAGCAGACACCAATAGGGGTGAATAGGAAGAACTCAGGGTACCCTGGGGTTATGTTAAGTTTCTGACACATAGAGATTTGCTATAAACAGGCTATAGAGCAACAGCTGGTGAATTACAATGTATAAGCACATACCTGATAGTTGCTACCTTTCCAGAATTTTTTCATTTCCTTACGGCTCCAAGCAACGATTGAGACAGTAACAAGTGTACAAGGTACTAGATAGAGGAGAGCAGGCTGCCCTTTCTTCATCAGTGCCAGGACAACAAATGTAATTATCATGCCAACAGCATAGGCTGTGGAAAAACAGAAGTACAAGTCAGTTTTACAGGTTTCTGGGAGTGGGATTTCCTGCCCATTAAAACGCTGGTTTTCCAATATTTCTGAAGACATTTTAAATTATATGTTTGTATCTATGTGGATTTGTGACTGGAAGTTAGAGGTGTCAGATGCCCTGGAATGGGCATTATGGACACATGAGCCACCTGACATGGGTGCTGGGCTTTTACAGTTGCCTGTGACGCCAGCTCTAAGAAGGTCTGATGTCTCTGGCCTCTTTAAGCACCTACCCACACAGAGGCAACATCCATGCCTAATTAAAAATAAACCAAATCTTAAGTTTGGCCTAATACAGATTACAGACTTACTTAACTAGCAAACGCCCAATATTGTTTGGATGTTTCCTATTGATCTGGCATGCTACGTGAATGTAGGGCCTCAGACTGCTGGGGCTGTACATATTGTAAAGGAGAGATGATGGAAGATTGGGGAGGCTGGGTAAGCTGCCCGAAATTACACAGCAGAACTGACAAGTACCCCTCGAGCTGCCTGTTGGTTAAGTGTTCTTGACTCAATCATGCTGGCTGGCACTGGGTGTAACTGCCGGAGAGGACGCTGTCCTGAACGCCTCATGCTGCTTTTCTTGTTCCATACAGGGCATGTTTCGCCTTCCTAGCCCCTTCCTCCTCTCTCTTCTTTCGCTACTTCTCTCTTACCCTCTCTGTACTTCTTTCTCTTTCCCCCACTTAGCTTTCTTTCATGCTGTTGGGGTGCCCATTTCTAGGGACATCATTCTCTGTCAGCAGTTTAACTCCATGTGGACAGGAAAGCCTTGCAGGAATGGCTGTGGTTATGGCACAGGCCACTTGTCTAAGCACTCAGAGCTTTTAACTGATTCAGAGCAATCAGTTTTTATTTTAAATTTCCTATTAACATTTCAATAACAGAAACAGAAGTAATGATTGCCCTGCTGTACCAAGTAGCTAACAAAACATTAATTTGTTTATATAAACTCATGGTTATCTATATGTGATGCTAAAAAAAAATCTAAAATGTTTTAGATACTACTTGTATTCCAGGTATTTTAATAAACATTATATAGAAAACCTCAAGCTTCTTTTAGAGACAAGGTCTTACTATGTAGCTCAGGCTGTCCTAGAACATGCTATGTAGACCAGGCTGGCCTCAAACTCAGAGATCCACCTGTCTCTGCCTCTATTGCTGGGATTAAGGCAAGTTCCAACATACCTGGTAGAACCTCAACTTTTAAGTTAAAGCCTCTAAAATCTTATGATATAAAGAGTATCCCATTTATTTATTTTTGTTTCTGACACAGGGTTCCATGCAACCCGGGATGGCCTTGAACTTGATACACAGCCAAAGATGACCTTAAACTTCTGATCTTCCAGAGTCCTGGAATTACAAGTGCACACCACCATTCCTGGTTTTAATTCCCAGTGGGGGAGGGTCTAAGATAGGGTTTCTCTATGTAGTTCTATAACTCACTCTGTAGATCTGGCTGGCCTCAAACTCAGAGATCTGCCTGCCTCTGCTTCCGAGTAATGCGCTTAAAGATGTGGACCACACTTAGATTTAATTTATTATCTTATATGTATGAGTATTTTGTTTGCATGTAGGTATGTGCACCATGTGCATGCCTGGTGCCCTAAGAGGTCAGAAAAAGGAGTCAGATTCCCTGGGACTGACGTTACAGACAGTTGTGAGCCACCATATAGAAACTGATTTGAACCTGGGTCCTCCAAAAGAGAAACATGTCCTCTTAATTGCTGTGCCAACTTTTCAGCCCAACATTTCATTATTTAAAATTATAAAATAGCCAGGCGGTGGAAGCATATGTTTTTAATCCCAGCACTAGGGAGGCAGAAGCAGGTAGGTCTCTGGGATCCAGACCAGCCTGGTCTAAAGTGAATTCCAAGACAACTGGCGCTACACAGAGAAACTGCCTCAAAAACAAAACAAAAACCCCAAAACAGACAGGCAGACAGACAAACTCGTAAGTGTTTTAGGCCAGGCATGGTGGCACATGCCTTTCATCCCAGCACTGGGGAGGCAGAGGTAGGTGATCTCTGTAAGTTCAAAGACAGCCTGGTCTACAGTCAAAACTCTGCCTTGAAAAACAAAACAAAACAAAAATAATTTGACTATCCTTAATAGGTTATTTGCATGAGCTTTGGTTTACATAAAGCTGCTAAATAAAAGTGCTTTATAAACATTTACTAGATTTGCTGTTTAATCTACTTCCAAATATTTAAAAAAGTGGTACTTACCTCACCAAAATTTAGCTCTTAAAACCAACCCTTAGCAACTCTGTTTTGGGAGATATATTTCTGTGTGAGCCTTTGACATTTGCTATTTATTTCTTGAGTCCGGGTCTCACTTACACCAGGACGGCCTCAGACTCCGGCAGCCGAAGTCTCTAACTCCTGGCCCCTCCTGCCTCTATCTCCCATATGATGGGATCACCGGTGTGTGCTGTCACACTAGTGTATGTGGAGCTGAGGACGCACCGAAGGCACCATGTGTGCTACGCAAGCACTCCACCAACCAAGCCGCAGGGCAGCCTGGCGTCTGCTTTCATAGGGTAATATTTAAATACTTTTCACTTTTATGCCCACGGCTATGTACAAGATCTTCTATAACACTCCATGTGACAGTTCTAAGTACAGGGAAACAGACAACTACATTTGGCCCTTTGACTTTTTCTTGAGACAATATAGCACAACACAATGAAAAGAAACAAATTTACCAATTGTGGATGAAATATAGTATATAGAAGAACCACTCTGAACATCGAATCTTCTACAATATGCAATCAACAGGCCTAAAAGAAAAATCCACATTATTTTCTTAAAACAGTAACAACATTACAAAAATTCAGCTGCTAGAATGGGCAACAATACCGGCGTTACTTCACTTTCCTTTTTGCATTATGAAAGCATTAAAGCACCTTATATTATACCCTCCTATGTTGATTTTTAAAAATTAGATACTAACCTGGGCGCAATGGCACACGGCTATAGTTTCAGCACTCAGGGAGGCAGAGGCAGGCAGATCTCTGTGAGTTCGAGGCAACCTGGTCTACAAAGTGAGTCCAGGACAGTCAAGGCTCCCTAGAGAAATACCGTCTCGAAAACAAAATGTAGGGCATACACAAAACCAAATATTATTCCTCCTTGACAGGGACAGCTTGGTGGACAAAGCTTCCTGCACTCACAGGACTTTGGATTCCTGCACCCACATGTGTTAGCACATGTTTCTGATCTCAGTACTAGGGGAGGGAGACAGCTGGATTCCTGGTTTTCCATGGCTGCCCAACCCAGCTGAACCAGCAAGCTCCATGTTCAGTGAGGAATCTTACCTAAAAAAAAAAAATAATGCTGAGCTAGAGAGATGGCTCAACGGTGAAGAGCATTGACTACTGTTCCAGGGAACCCAGGTTCAATTCCCAGCACCCACATGATGGCTCACAGCCACCTGTAACTCCTTCCCAGGGGATCTGATACTTTCTCCTGGTCTCCACAGGCACAGTATACACACGGTATACAGACATACATGCAGGCAAAGCATCCATACACACAACAAAGAAATAAAATAAAATAAATAATATTTTTAAAGAGCCAGGTGTGGTGGTATACAATTTTAATCCCAGCATGCAGAGGCGGGAGAATCTCTGTGAGTTCAAAGCCAGCCTGGCTTACATAGCAAGTTCCCCCAACAGCCAGAGCTGTGTAGAAAGACCCTGCCTCAAAAATAAATAATAGGTAAATAAGAAAAATTGAAAGAAAAAGAAAAAAAGAAAAAGAATAAATAAACAAGCAAACAAATACATAAGGTAGAAAGTGAGGGACACCAGTCTCTGGCCTTCATACACACCAACACACACACGAGTTCTGGAAAGTAAAGGGGGGAGGTTAGAGAGAAGAGTAGACAAGATGGAAATCCTGTTATCTGTGGTAACAGCATTGTGATAAATTTGGAGGACACTTAATATTAAGCAAGAATCAGCCAGCCACAGAAAAACAAATACTGTATTATCTCACTTACAAATAAAACTTCAAAGAGTTGAATCAATGGAAGTAGAGTAAAATGGTGAGATTAGGGAGTGTTTGGGGAAGGAATACAGAGGACAGACAGACATATATTTTAGGGACTCATCAAACAGTACACTGAGGGTACTTAACATCTTAGCCTGGACCTACAGAGGGGATTTCAAGTGTTCTCATGACAAAGAAAAAAGTGAGGTAATGCCTGCCAATCAGTTTGTCATTCCACACTGTACACATATCTCAAAACTATGTTGCATATAGTAAAATACCCATTTTTTCACATACACAAACAATTACATGTGGGTTAAAAATATATTCAAAATACATCAAGAAAAGTAATTTTAAATGTTTAGAGGAATGACTTAAGTTTTAATACAAAGAATTTTATTTTAAAAACATTTATTTCACAAGTTTGAATGCTTTGTCTGCATGTACGTATGTATGTGTGCCATGTGTCTGCCTGGTGTCTGTCAGAAGAGGGCATATGATCCCTTAGAACTGGTCTTTGTGCGTGCGTGCGTGCATGTGTGTGTCTGAAAGAACAGCCCCAATACTAAGAATTTTTAAAAACAATGACATACAAGCTCTCATTAATACTTGCAAATAGACATGCAAAACAACTCAATAACCACTTTTAGAAGAAATGTGTTGAACATCTCCAAAAAAGAAATCTCATACTCCAGTGTCCATTAGGTGAGTTCACTTGGTCCTCTCTCCTCTCCTCCCCGTATCTGTGTCCTGGCCTAGTGTGGACCCTCCTCTGTGCCTCTTTTAACCTCTAGGCTTCCAACAGGTCCCTGTGCACCCCTAACCAACAGGCTACTACAATCCACTTCCCAAACAACTGTCTTTCATTACATGTCTGTGTTAGCTGGCTTTCTTGTTCCTTTTCTTCTTTAACCCTACCTTGCTGACATCCCTAAAGCACTTCCTAAAATGCAACTTTTGCTATTAAATAGGAGGAAAAGAAACATCATGAAAGATGGAGAAGGTAAATAGATCCTTGCTGTTCCATGATACTTTTTATCCAGCAGACATTTTTTGAGTGGTGATTTCTTTTACCATTCAAAACACATTTTCTTAAAAAACAAAACAACTTTGTCATGGGGCCCAATTCTAATGATAGCCAAAAATATAGAGCCTCGAAACTTTTACCAGACACCGTGAATACGACCCCTTAAAACTGTAAGTATAATTTGGCTAAAGTTATTATATTCACTCACCTGGTACAATAATATCTCCGAAACCCAATAATGAAACGGGCATGTAGCATACACTCATTACTGAGTAACCGATGAGTTTTGGCACCCTGATAAGTACTGGCAACTGTAAATAAGAAAAGCAGAGAGTAGGGGAAGGGCAGGAGGGCGAAAGGAGGGAGAGGGGGAGAGAATGAACTAATAAATCTCTTCCCAATCTCTCAATTAGGAAGGGAAAGACTGACATTGTAGTAATTGTTTTGATGTGTTTTAAACTGATTTTAAAAACTTGAACTAAGACGACATAAACATATAAACATACACACATAATACACATAGACACCCTGATTGTACAAAACACTTGGAGAAATAAGACATGTAGTTTTAAGAAATTAAACCCAACACACAGAGGATAAACATTATTAACATACTCCCCCCAAGCTAACCTTTCAATTTTTATTTTCTTTTTACCAAGAATAGGACTTAGACCTTGATGTGTTTTGTTTTGTTTGGTTTGGTTTGGTTTGGTTATGGTCAGTCTATTTTTTTCCCACCCAAAGAAGAGTCTCCTCTCAGAGAGTAAGATTTAAAGTCCAATGAACTTATCTGAAATACAATTCTTACTTTCTCATGGGGAGCTGAGTGTTGAGCAGTGGCTTCCACAAAGTTTCCATCATTCTAGGATGAAACCCAAGTCAATAGGTATTTAATAATTTAGAATAGCTAAGAAAATGGCTAAATCTGTGAGAAATAAGTCTTGTAATACCTTAACATGCACCCATAACCAATGAGTTACAGTAGGAAGGCAAAATTATGAAACAGACAGGCAGACACTAACTGGGTGAACACCGCTGCTCAGACCATCCCCACCTTTTCAGCGTTCTCAAAAGGCCCAGCAGCAAGTTCCACCATGATGCTCTCGCCGTTCTAAAGGGAGAAAGAGATGTTGCTCAGTCATCTAGTGCAAACAACCTGCTACGATGCAAAGGTGACTGACACCCATGGCACACAGCCTCCTGCCGATGAGCATGGCTATCAGGGCTGCTTCCTCAGACTCCAGAAACAGCAGACATTGCACTCACCCGAAACCAAATTCAGCCTGCACACTACTCCACTTTACTAGAGCTCAGCCTATCAGATCAGCACATCTACCAAGCGCAGATTAGTCACATACACCTAGAGATCTGAATTACATTGCCTGACATCCAACATGTTAACAGGCTAGGAACTTTAAGTATTTTAAATTTTTTTTTTTACTATGTATACTATGGTTCTTAGTCATTTTCAACATCAGAAAGAGAGAGAGAGAAACTAAAACCCTTTAAATTTAGTTTTCTACCACATGTAAATAACCTTGTTTGAATAAAAATTCATTTGACCTTCTGGGTATTTCCCACAACAAAACTATGAAGCCAAACTTGAAAAGACCCAACCTTACAGAATAAGAGGTTCCCCTTCAGACCCAATCCTGCCCCCTTCCTCTGCTGCAGTCATAGCATCGTGCTGAGTGGCAGTTCCCTCCCTGTGTCTGCTGGAGTCTTTTCTCTGTGCTACCCAGGGCGCTCACTACTACGTTTTCTCGTGTAGCCCTGGCTGCTGAGAGATGTAATTTGGAGGTAGCAGGCTAGAAATAGACAATACATTCTTTTTGTTGTTGTTTCGCTATAGCTAAGGATGACCCCAAACTTCTGATCCTCCTGCCTCGGACACTGAGCTCCAGGATACAGACATGCACCACATTACTCAGTTTGAAGCATCAACTTCTGTTTCAGGGGGGGGGGGGGAATGCATCAGCAGACTAGGGAGAAGATGTATAAAGCTGAAATTTAGTAAAACCATTAAAACGAGGAATGAGCATCTGATAGACATTTTTAATTACCTAATAAGCAA
This sequence comes from Pachyuromys duprasi, assembly GCA_028658305.1. Lineage (NCBI taxonomy): Eukaryota > Metazoa > Chordata > Mammalia > Rodentia > Muridae > Pachyuromys > Pachyuromys duprasi. The sequence continues at coordinate 9,275,321 of CM053748.1, read as the reverse complement.
AAGCTTATAGCCGTAAAGAAGACAAAGGTTTCAAACTGAGAAGGTATTAAATGAGCATTTACAATAATGAGTTCCAAAGAGCACCTTCAGCTGCTTTTATTATAACAGATGGCTAAAAACACAGGCCTAAGATGGAAAAAAAAGATGAAAAATGTCCTAATCACACGACAAAGAATACACAAAGGCCTTTATCCTTAGCCTATACCTTTAAAATTTATCTGACATTAAACTGATATCACGTTTAACGTAGATAAAAAGTACTTTAGAAACCTGGCTACAGTCGACAGCTGCACTTCCAGTCCACGCTTTGGGAAGACAATGTTTCGCTTTTGTCTGTTTGTTTGGTTTTTGTATATAGCCCCGCCTGTCCTGGAACTCATTCTGTAGACTGGGATTGCCCTGAACTCACAGAGATCCACCTGCCTCTGCCTCCTGAATGCTGGGATCAAAGGCGTGCACTGTGCACCAGGATCAACAATGTTTCACTTTTATTAAATATCTCTGACAGAGTATTCCAGCACTGTTTCTATTTTGTACCAATTAAATTAATACTAATTGGACAGCTTTGTTTTATGCCTCAGGATCTCACTATGTAGTCCTGGAACTTGATTTGTAAACTAGGCTGGCTGGAAACTGGCGATCCTCCTGCCTCTGCTGCCTGAATACTAGGATTATAGGCATGTTCTGTCTTTCCTGGCTTGCAAACATGCTTTTTAAACATGCCCAGTTACAACCCATACTTCTAGTTTAATGCTTTCTCTTCCAAGGTCACTGCTGCTCAATGAGAACATGGAGTAAAACAGCTCGCCTTAAGTCCCAGGACAGTGTGAAGCAGTCCGACTATGAATACTTTGGGAGAGTTTTAAATCTTTACTTCCTAGTTGTAATTTTAGCTCCTCCACAGGGTATGTTTGTCTTTGTAGATGGCAATAAATGTTAGAAGTGTAGTTTTTACAGTGGTTTCGTAGATGATATATTGTCTCTTTTAGATAAAAACCCAGTGTAGGGGGCTAGATAGAGAGTGTGTCTAAAATCCACAGGTCCTGGGTTCTAGCCTGAGTTCAGCACTAACAGTAACAAATGCCAACGGGAAAAACAGTCATCATCAAATATGAAATAGCTAAGAGACACAAAGAATATAGGGCCAATATAAAGTTACAAGGCAAAGCACGACATAAAATGGTAGAGAAAACAAGAAAACTAAACAATAAATACTATGTTCCTAATATGAAAAAGGGCAAGGCAGAAAAACTGAAAAAAATAATGTATGACAACTCACTCACTTAACACTTTTCCTCATTTTGCTAAGAAGTTGATGGTAAAATGGGGAATGTAGGGCTGGAGAGATGGCTCAGAGGTTAAGAACACTTGCTGTTCTTCCAAAGGTCCTGAGTTCAATTCTGAGCAACTACTTGGTGGCTCATAACCATCTATAGTAAGATCTGGTGTACAGGCAGAATATTGTATAAATAATAAATAAATCTTTGAAAAAAAAAGGTTTAGGAAAAAAAATGGGGAATGTATGACTTAGGAGCTTCCAGCAACAGAACCAGAGAACAGACAAAATAGACAAAAATAAAAGGTGAGAATGTGGGGCCCAAGATTGAATTTCTATGGAAGTCAGCCTCACTCGGGCCTCAGTGAACAGCCTGGATACAGGAAACCTTTCGGTATAGAAAGATCAAGTTGGGCATGGCAGTGGTGGGTGGCACATGCCTTTGAACCCAGCGCTCGGGAGGCAGTAGCAGGCGGATCTCTGTGAGTTCGAGGCCAGCCTAGTCTACAGTGAGTTCTAGAACAGCCAGAACTGAACAGAGAAACCCTGTCTCGAAAAACCAATAATAATAAAAAATAATAATTTTTGTTTAAGAAAGAAAGATCAAGTTGGGTTCTGCCATCACAGCCAAAGGAACACTACTGATGTGGAAAGCTAGCATTGCTTCTCACGCAGTAGACTAGGAACCTAGAGAACAAAGGGCATCATACAGGGTGGGCTGCCAGGGTACACAGTACACTGCAGAGCTGGTGGGCTGCTCTTTGTTATTCTCAAATTAGTTCTCAGAAATGAGGGTTGCAATGACACATCTCCTTCCCTCTCTCTAAACTGTCTACAGTAGACACTGATTGAAAGAAAACTTGCTTCTAAAAGGAAAGAGAAATTACAGACATTCTCACTTTATACTAATTGGAAGTTCTCTAATTTCTCTAACAAGCAATTGAAGGCATGAAATAACTTCTACTGAAAGACCAATTTCAAAGGCAATTCCCTTCAGGGAATTAAAAGTTCACTCCGAGGCACAAAATCTGTAAAACCAACACTCCATGAAGAGAGTTAAGGTTCTCTTCTTGAGCCCACCAAGATAACTGAGTCAAGAGCACCCACTGCTCTTACAGAGGACCTGGATTCCTAAACCCACAGTGGGTGGCACATGAAGGTCTGGAACTACAGTTTTAGAGGTGAGAATACCGTCCGCTGACCTCCATGAGCACTGGGCACACATGGGGTGCACATACATACAGGCAGGTACTCACAGATACACATAAAATAAAAAGAAATGCTCAAAAGAATATTTAAGGAGCTTCATGTGCCAGTGCAGGGCGTGGTGACACATGCCCAAGACCAGCCTGCTGCACACAGAGAGTTCTTATTAGCCAGGGTTATGCTGAGAGACCTTGTCTCAAAGCAAACAATCAGATTTTAAAAGTTTCATCTTTTTGAAGGCTTTGTCATAAATTTAAAATGTATGTATGGCCATACCTTTGTGATGAAGGGTGTTATGAAGACAAAAAACACATCATAGATGAGGAGAAGGCCTAGCAGTATCACACATGACTGTCGGAGAAAAAAGAAGTTTAAAAGATCAAACTTCCCACATCTACACTAATGCAACAAATTACTTTGCAAATACAGATAAGCATGAGAATACACCTTTGAACACTATTTTAAAAGGCATTTTATGGCTATTACTACATATAATTTTATTTCATATGTCATTTAAAAATCCTTACTTCCTGTATCCCATTTGCTTAAGAATATCACTGAATTAAAGAATGTTCTTCCCTGCTATTTAATCTAATAAAGTTTTATGAAATGAGCATGAGTGATGAAAAACCTTCAGCTATCAGCTCAGCAGCTGTCCTTGCCTGGGGCTGGAAGTGAGCACAAACAGGCAGAGCAAGCTTCCTGAAGACTGGGGAATGATCTGTAGCTCTTTTGGATGGAAGTTACAAAGGCTATATATACATTTACTACATTTCAACAATGTAACTAAAATGAGCCTGTTTTACCATAAGCAAATTATATCTCAATCATATGGTTTTAAAGAGAAAAAAATTATTATCACAACTATAAAAAAGTAACATTTTACCATGAAATTGGGTAACTTCATTGTTTTAATTAAATTGAGACAGAAAGCAATTCCTAAGATATCCTGTAAAATCCAAGCCCACCTATAAGAAAAACAGAGAGAGAGAGTTCAACTTATTGTTTCACTCCATTATCTTTAAATGAAAGTCAAATAAACAGGTCACTATGGTTATGGCTATCAAATGTCTCCTCATGGCCTCCCTATTCAGCAAGTTCCTGTCCCGGCAGAATGGCGACTGCAAAGGCTCCCTCAGAAGAATGTATGGCAGAAGCAAGTGCATATTCTCTGCCATCTCTGCAGGTTTATGTGTCTCCTTCTACAAAGACAGCTGCCGATAAAGTCCTCATGTTCGTATGCACACAGGCTGAACATGAGGTGAAAGCGATGCAACTTATTTATTAGAACCCAATATGCATAACTATCAGCCAATGATAAAACCAATAAGTTTGATAACTAGAAAAAGATTTCTAGGTCATCAACAGTTTATTAATAACCCATGAAGCACGTTTTATACTTTTTTTCAGGTTTCCCTTCCTGCCATGCATAGGCACTGGCCTGGCAGGTAAAGACATGTGATCAAGCCTGATGACATGGATGAGAGTCCTGAGACCCACTGAGAGGAAGGGGAGAACTGACTCAGGTGTCTTCTGGCTGCCACATTTATGTTGTGGCATGTACACACATTCAAACACACACACTAAATGCATGTAATAATTTTTTTAAGAGAGACACCCATATCTGTTGCTCTCAGTAAATGGACAGATATCTTGCATATCTCCTTTTTTTTTCTACTAGGAAAGGTAAGCTATTCTCTATATTCTTTTACATCTTGCTTTTACAGTGGTTAGCTTTGTCAGTCTAACCATCAGAAGCATCTGGGAAGAGAATCTTGAAGAGGAACTGTCTGGGTTGTGTTGTTCTGGGATTTACCTGTGAGGCAGTTTTATACACTAATTTTTTTCCCCCTGAGACAGGGTTTCTCTGTGTAGCCTTGGCTGTCCTGGACTCACTTTGTAGATCAGGCTGGCCTGGAACTCACAGTGATCTACCTGCCTCTGCCCCCCAAGTGCTGGGATTACAGCCGTGTGCCACCAGGCCCGGCCATGAGACAGTTTTATAACTGAGCTAACTGAGTTGCAGATACCCTGGATGTGGGCAGCGCTATTCCCTGGGTTTGGGTTCTGAACTGTATAGCTGTAGAGACGGGGCTGAGACAAATAAGCACCTAGGTACTCATTTCTCTCTGCTCTTGGCTGTGGATGTGGTACGATCAGCTGCTTCAAGCTCCTGCTGCTTCGACTTCTCAGTAGTAACAGCAATACCTGGAATTGTGAGCCAGAATAAACCTTTTCACCCCTAGGCTGCTTTCTGGCAGGGTATTAGAGTGCAGTAACAGAAATGAAAATACGACAGCCTTTTTCACTTAAAAATTACTCTGGAGATCAGTGCATTGTCAATGCAGAGACCACGTGTTAAGGTTATAAGGCACTATAACTATATAACTGTAACTATATAACCATAACTATATAACTATCCCTGTGACACATCAGAACTGAGCGGATTTTAAGTCTAGGTGTTTAAGGCATAATTCAGTTTGAGCATGAGCTCAAATCATTAGCTTAAGATCTGTTCATTTGCTGGACTTGGTGGCTTATGCCTGTAACCTCTGCATGAAGAAGGCAAAGGAAACTGGGTCACTGCAAATTCAAGGCCAAAGTTCTATGTCAGCAATGGGGCGAATATATAGAGATACTGGTAAGTAACTTATTACCTTGTTTTAAGATGTGTTCTTGAATAAAAACAAAAAAATCCACAATAATCATAATGAATAAGAGTCAAGAAAAGTTACAAAACAATGCATCCTTAAATCTAAAATAAACTAGAGTCATCATACCTATCCTCATTTCTAAACACAGCCCACACAACAGCGACTGAGATGCAGAATCCAGAAAGGAAAACCAGGATCACTTTAATGTCTCTGCCACAACACGAAATCCTAAAAATAAATTGAATAGTTAATTTGTGTTGTAGATTCACTGATACAAGAAGTGCCAAACATTAACAAGAAGTGACTGAAATATTAATCTAGATGTCACGATTTTACACAAAAGCAATGAGGCATAGTAATGGGTTCAATAAAACACTTTGTGGTGACAGAAATGTTCTCAATGCTTTCTGATACTGATGGTCACTAGCCACATATAACTACTGACACTTAAAACATGTCTCAGGGATTCCATTTAAAAATCCCAAACACAGCCAGCCATGGTGGCACAGAGCTCTATTAGTCCTAGCACTAAGGATGCAGAAGCAGACAGATCGCTGTGAGTTCAAGGCCTGCCTGGCCTACAGAGAGTTCCAGGCCAGCCAAGGCTACAGAGAAAGCCTGTCTACAGGCTAGAGAAACCTGTCTAAACAGACAAACAAACAATCCCAAACACATTATTGGCTTTAAATTTAGATAGCCAGAAATCTAATGTATATTGAATATATAGGCTTAAAGCAGCACCTCACTTTTCTTGGACTAAGTTCAAATACTCATTGCAATATTCTCCAAGAGATACATACGTGCACTGTCCACACGGCATCCTATGAATCAATGCAGCAAGACAGTTGAACAAGCTCATTGCTGACGCTATGCAGAAAATTGCTATCATAACGTAAACTAGAAAAGAACATAGAGATTAATTCTTTAGCTCTCTCTACTAGATCATATTTTCAATATAATAACTACACTGTTATCTAAACTGGTGCTAAGCTGCAAGCATTTTAAAGCAGGGCATGTTACATGTGGCTTTAGTTCCATTGAACACTACCAGGGCTACTTTAAGTGGCTGAAGATGATTCTACATTTTTCTGCTATTCAATAATTCAAAGTGGCATGTTTGTTACAAGTTTCTATGAGGTGAACTACAAATATTTATAAATACTTAATTTAAATGCACGAACAGGAGGACTGATAAACCTTTGTGCATGTGCATTTGTGTAAATGAGGTACACACATGTAGGCAGGTATGTGTAGAGGGCAGAAGACAACCACAGTTTTATTCCTCAGATGTCTTATTTGCCTTTTGTTTGTTTTATTTTTGAAACAGGGTGAGTCACTGGCCTGGAAGTTTGCCAAGCAGACTACCCAGACTGGCCAGCAAGCTCCAGGGATCAATCTGTTTTTACCCAGTGCTAGAATTACAAGACTGTGCAGGGGAAAGGAAAGGGAAAGGTCTGCCTGGGTTCTAGGATTGAATTCTAGTCTTGTCTGCACAGTAGACACTTTCCCAACTGAGCTATTCCTCCAAATCTTTTTAATCTTGAGACTTGTGGCATGTAGTTCAAACTGGCCTTGAACTTGCTATACAGTCAAGAATGACCTTGAAAACCTTGAACTTTCGATGCTTCTGTCTACCTCCTGACAGCTGGGGTTACACCATATCCAGCTTATTTGACACATGGAACTGTATCAGAGCTTTGGTGTGTCCTAGGCCAGTACTCTATTAACTGAATTTACTCTCAGCTAGATCAAGAAACAAAAAATTTTGGTAGCCTTGGCTGGCCTATAACTTACTATGTAGATCAGGCTAGAATTTATAGAGATCTGCCTGCCTCTGTCTCCCTAGTGCTGGGAGTAAAAGTGCGTGCCACTGGGCTTGGCCTTGGATTAATTAACTATTAAGATTTTTTTTTAAGAAATGCAATTTAGGTATGAAAACAAATATCTGCCTTGGATATCAATCATGTTATCCATGCTTTCCTATGGGGAATTTATCTGTAACAATTTGAACTATGTTAAAACCAAATCCAGCCAGGCATGTGAGGCACCAACTCGAGACTACTGTAGAGAAAGTACCAGTTAGCCAGAGCTGCACAGCAAAGCGGTGCCTTGAGAAAAGCAAAACAAAACAAACCAACAAAAACCCCAAACACACGAGTCCATTCAAGGAGACATCTTTGTTGCATCAGTTACTGCCAAGGCAGTAAAATTTGACAGGCATTATTTACTATCCAGATTTATCTGAAAATTACTTCGAGATATTTTACCACTGCGTTGTTAAAAGGGAGGAGTTATCATAATTTACAATATTCCTTTTCTGAACATTCTAGAAAATAGTGTGATGAGAAATACAAGCTGCCCTTCAATTTTCAAGGTCTACTTGATTTCGGAAGAGTTGTAGCTCAGTGGTGGAGCTGAGAAACAGAGACTGATCTAAATGCAGTAAATTTGGTTTTGGTGCTTTGGTTTTGCGTGACACTGGAGAAGCCACCCTAAGTCCCCCCCGCTACTCATATCTCACAGGTCAAGTTCATGAAAAGTATACTGGGTGGTTGCAAGGGCGAGATAAGCTAACGCACAGGAAGCGCGGGGGCCACGCACAAGTTGATTACAAGGTCTGGGAGCTAGGAGCAGTGAGATAGACACGTCACGGACTATCAACTGGAACCCAGGCCTGACAACCTGGTGGAGCTCATATTTCCTGAGGGTGGCCTAGAGCTCAATGCCTTGTACCACTTTGGAAATGATTCCACATGGGGAAGAACTTGATTTTCGTAACTTAGTTCCAGTTAGTCTTGTTTTAAATGAAACAAGTTTCCTGGAAAGCACCCTCAAGACCAACATCAGTTACTTTAAGTATCTCTTAATCATAAAATGGCAGGGAAAGTCTTAGCAATTCAGGACCATTCTGCCAGTTGTAATAATATGCTAGGAAACAGCAGCCATCTTAGCCATGAAGTCTCATTTAGGGTAAACAAAAACCTCTCTCAATACCACACAAAACACTGACCAATCATAATTTAACACTATGTCCTGGGATAATTATGAGATTGATTTCCTTCTCACATCCAAAGTTTCGCTTGTAAACAGGGTAAATATAGTAAGTTCAAAAAAATTCTCACTAGAAATTAAAATATGCTTTAGGGTAGAATAAATGTTTTCTTTATTTTTACTTTAATTATGTGATTACATGTATATTTCTGTGTGGGTACGTACATGTATGTCCAAGTGCCCAAGGAGGCCAGAGGCATTAGATCTCCCTGGAGCTAGAGTTACAGGTGGTTGTGAGCTGCCTGACACAGTGCTAGGAACCGAACTCGGATCCTTGATAAGAGCAGTATATGCTCTTAACTGCTGAACCCCAATTTTTCAGTTTTTTGAGATAGGGTCTTACTACACAATTCTGTAACCTAGGCTAGCCTAGAAATTACTATGTATCCCAGGCTGCCCTCAGCCTCGTGAGAACATATATATGTTATTATCTTATTTGAATTTTAAATATCTGTGTAATTGAAACCTGGCATCATTTTTGCCATGTTAAGCAAATCATATACTAGTTTTCCAGGTGAAACGTTTTAAAGGGAAACGTAACTCTAACAGTGTAAATGGCGTGGAGGCATATAGGCTCCAAGCAGCACACATAAAATCCAGCTTCTTACCAAGCCACTTGTAGAAAAAATAAAGTAAGACAATCATTACACAGCAGATGACCACAAACACGACAACTGTGAGAGGGCTGAAAGTTAAGTGCTCTTCCTTCTTCTTCCTCTCTTTATCTTCCGTGTCGGCTGACGCCTTCATGTTTTCCCTGTACAAATACACGCAGGGAAACAGCAAGCCTTTACCAGGGACAGTTATTTTTAAAAAACCCTTCCTAACACCAATTTAAGTTTAATTACAAAGGTAATGTACTTAAAAAAATAAATGCCAAAAAAGAAATATTTAATCTAAAAACTAAAACAACCCATATTCCTACTCTTCAGAGATAATGTCATTACATGGCTGTGAAATAAGATTTTTTTAACAAAAACAAAAGTGTTAGGACAGATGGTATTTATGATATTAACAAATTAATGTTTACAGATGCTCTTACAACCAAGTTGGAAGAAGTATTTATGTTGACATAATAAGTTTTAAGATATAAACTTACAAACAGCATTACTGACCTACAGACAGTAAAGTATTTCTAAAATTAGTGTCTCTCAAGAGTAAACATTAAATTCTCCTATAAGAAAACTCAATATTTACTCTTATGTCTATTCTGTGCTCATTGATGTAACTTGAAGAATTTTTTAAATTACTAGATACAGTCCTGTCTTACTCGTTACTTTCCACGAATTCTCCCAGTGAGTCCCCTCTTTGAGTAGTCTCATTGTCTCTTCCCAGTTACACAAAACCTACTCTGTGTTCCCAGCCCTAACTGTTTCACCTCTGCCTGGTTAAACTCTCTGTCATGCATCTTCTGGCCCCAATTCTTAAATCCAGGATCACTGCAGATTTTAGGCTTAATAAAACTTTAGGGTCTAAAATTTGCACATTTGCAATTGTTAAGCAACACACTAATTTGTCATTGGGGGAATTACTGATGGCTGGCAGTGTCACAATGGTGTGGCGTCTGTGAGTCTGGACAGGTTGCCTGGAGACAGGGCAAGAGGCACCTACACCTCCCTAGAACTCTAGATCAGGATGTCAGGGCATTAACAGAAATTTTAGTAATGTGATATGTAAGTGGGGAAAGGTGCCGAGCTTTGATAACTGTCATTGAAAATAAATTTTAAAAATTTACTGTAACACACATGCATGTCATGATGACTCATATATTCATATTCCATGTATTAGAAAGCACAAGGCACTCGCCCTTCTAAAACACACTCTTGCTATAGCTTGTAGCACAAGCTGGTCCTAAACTTACTATGTAACCCAGGGCCCTTCAGATTCATGATCCTCTTGCCTCAGATTCCTGAGCATGCTGACAGAAGAGAGGGACTGCCCTGGGACAGAGTCAGATGTAGCCCAGGCTGGGCTAGAACTCAGTACGTAGTGAAGGATGACCTCCACCTCTCAAGCGCTGTGATTATAGGCATGGACGTGGCTTTCATTAACAATATCTTGAAAGGGAGCCAACTACAAGATTTATATATACATTAAATATTACCCTTAGTTGTATTCTTTTGAGAGTGCAGTGGTTTAAACTACTAGGCAAAAGTTGTTCAAGAACACTAGGCAAAAGCTCTACCACTGAGCTACATTCCCAACACAAACTATGACACTGTACTCTGTGTGTGTGTGAAGCCACACGTGTGCACATGCATGAACCTGCCACAGTACATGTGTGGATGTCAGAAGACAGCCTCAGGCATCGGTCCTTGAGCCATGTCTTTTACCCTGTCTGAGACAGGTCCAAATGGCCTTTGTGCTGCCGCAGATTCTTATCTCTGCCTCCCATACTCAGGAGCACTCAGATTGCAGTCAAACGAATCTGAGTCTACACTTAAGTGGGGTCTGTGGTTTCAGAATTTAGGTCATCACACTTGTGCAGTGAATACTTCATCCAGTGAGTTATCTCACCAGCCTCCACCAACTATTTGATGTGACTATGTGACCCTTGACCTATCAAAAAATAATTCAGGTGCCTACAACTTTCCTATTAGTTAAAAAAAAAAGACAATCCTACAATCTGGTCTTAATGGCACTATATGCTGAGATCAGAAAAAAATTAAATATTCTTGTTAGTAAGATTATCATGAAACATTACTTAAAGCCATTTATCAAAGCCGTAAAAAGTTTAGTTAAACTTACAATTCAATGAGTCCACTCCAGTATCCTCCTAATGCCACAGTGAACACAGCAATTACAAAAATAACCACCATAGTATAGTCAAAGTCATGCCAGGATGGAGAATACATTTTCACGGTAATGTTAGGTCCAAGAGTCTGAAGAGCAAAGTGACAGTTAAACACATGAATGAATCTCCCCAGTTTGAGCACAGCAGCGACATCTACATCTTATGCCAAGGCAGACAGATACTTCATCACCCAGCTGAGAAGACCGGACAGCAAGAGGCTAGTCACCCCTTCAAGTTTCTTGTTAGCAAGTGGAGGATGAGTAATAATCAAAATTAACTAGAGCCGGGTAGTAGTGGCACACACCTTTAATCCCAGTGCTTGGGAGGCAGACACAGGTGGATCTCTGAGTTGAGGCCAGCCTGGTCTACAGAGCAAGTTAAAGGACAGCCATGGCTACACAGGGAAACCCTGTCTCAAAAAAACTTAAAGAGAAAAAAAAAAGGCTAGTGATTAAACATAAACAACTGTACCATTTATAAGCATCTAATATGCAATTATTAATTTACCTGTTCCATATCTTTAAAGTCTTTTTGGCTTATAACTGCAATTAGTATAGTCACATTTTGGAATTCAGATCTGTTCCTTGAGGAAGGAAACTAAAAAGAAGAAATATGAAACTTGATTAGCTACAAATATTATATGGAATTATAAAAACAAATATTCATTATTCTTTCTTAATAATATATAAGTTTTCAAAATGTAATCCTTTTAACATGAACTTAAACTGATATAAGTCATATTCTGTACATGACAGCATGTGGTACAGACAGTATATAAACATACAACACACATATACACATATTTGTTTACAACCAAGTCATCTCAACTCTAGAAATACAGCAAAAACTACAAAACTTTCCAATTAGAATGTTTTATTAGTAAATACAGAATGTTTATCAATAAAAATTGATCTACACAATTATTAAAAATTCAGCCTCTAGAATGCACACAAAGAGCTAACTCGGCTCCTGGGAGACCCAGTAGCAGTTACTCTGTTTTAGGACTTACCGGCACGCTGCTGTTGGCGATCAGCAATGCGTCAGCACCACCTTCCTGTGCAACTTTGGCTTTTTCAAGAAAATGGCAGGGACCCCGCTGTACCACCACTGCTTTGTTCTTTATGCCGCCAGGAGGAATATCAGAAGGGTGGCACAGTGGCGTGCCAGTCAGGTTCATCAAGCTAAGAGCAGTCTGAAAAGGAGAAATGTTTTTAATAAGACATACACCTTATTTCACCTCAAAGCATTTGGCAATGGGACTCCAACACGGCTTTGTCATAATGTTAGTTACGTATGGGGGTGTAACTCAGGGGTGCAGTGTGTACTATGCCTGAGCTAACTGACAAAAACAGCTTTACGAGAACAAGGATTAGAGGCACAAATTTTAAAATTCCCTAAATCTGGGGCTGGAGAGATAGCTTAGCAGTTTAGAATACTGGTTGGTCTTCTAGAGGACCCAGGTTCAATTCCCAGCTCCCACTTGTCAGCTCATAACTATCTGTAACTCCAGGCATCTGATCCCCCATGTGGCCTCTGCAGGAACACAGACATACATGCAGGCAAAATACCTATACACATAAGGCAAAAAATAAATACATGAACCTTAATCATGCCCAGCACAGTGGCACATGCCATAACACTAGCAGTCTAGAACCAGAGACAAGCAGAGCTCTAAGACTTTGAGGCCAGCCTGGTTGACATAGTGAGTTCTAGGCTAGTCAAATCTATTTAGTGAAACCATGTCTGAAAAAAAAAAATTCCCTAAATCATTTCTTTTATGGAGAGAAAAACACTTGACCAAAGTCAATTAAGTATTTATTAGTCACCAAATATAACTGATTCACATCCTAAACTATAGTTATTACTCATATTCAATATTTTTAATATTATGAACAATTATCATCTGTATTTACTTACTGCATTTTCTAGGGAACCTGGAAGCCATGTCCAGCTGGGGTTATAATGCATGCAGTAGTCCTTGGAAATTGAAGAGTTGCCTGTTGCAGACGCGTGCAGGATGGCTTCCTGAGCAGCTGTCTAAGATACAAACAACTTTCATGGTGCTAGTCATAATTAGGCTTGCAGGTAACTAAGGATTTTAATAAAACTATTTATATATGAGTTTGGTGGCATTTCCTAAAAAGGGTAAGTCTTCCACTGAGTTTATTTACTCATATTTAAATGGCTCAGGAATAATGAAACCACACTTGTCTAGAACTCATCCTTTGAGGAAAGGGAGTCACTGTCTTAGAAGACTGACTCTGGCCTTGTTTTAAGGGCCACAGCCCTGAGAGGGTTCTTGCTGGGATGTAATAATGCCAATCTGCCCTCTCAGCTTGACACTCTCCTCCCGGCTCTTTTATGAGTTATGACTTCATTGTTCACATTTATTCAGGTAGACGTATTCAAAACCTCTAGTACTTCTACCTAGGATTAAAGAGACATGGGATGAGATAAGATAACCATCTGGAATGTAAAAGCAGTTTTTACTCAAGTCTTCAACTGCCTATCCAAATACACCAACGCAGAGTTTAAGATAAAAATTACCTGCTGGGTTCCAAGGCACAAGCCTGTGATCCCAGCACTAGGGAGATAGGAGCAGGCAGATCTCTATGAGTTTTGAGGACAGCCTGGTCTGCAGAGTGAGTTCCAGGACATCCAGAGCTGTTACATAGAGAAACCCTGTCTCAAAACAAACAAAAAATTGCCAAACATGGCGTTCATGCCTTCAATCCCATTGGTCAGACGTTAGAGGCAGGTGGATCTCTGTGAGTTCTAGGAAAGCCCGGGTTACACAGATAGACACTGACTCAAAACAATCAAAAATGATGAAACAAACAAACGAAGAGCTAGAAAGGCTAGCAAGATAGTCCAGTTGGTAATGGCAGTTGTCACCAAGACTGACCATCTGAGTTTGATCCCAGGACTCACATGGGAGATGGAGAGAAATAATTTCCAAAAGTTGTCCTCAGAGAATGACACATATGTCCTGACACACACACACACAAATAAGATAATAAAAAAAGAGCTAGAATATTTTCTGTTTGTCTTCCTTCCCATTGCCTAGAAAGATAGGGAACAGGTACAAAGTGAAAGAAAAGAATAATGTACACAAAGGTGAGAGGAGGGAGACAGGCAGAGACACCCTCAAAGGTTAGAACACTGCTCCCAGCACCCACCTCCTTCAGTATGGGTACTTCCCATCTTCGCTGTGAGCAGATTTGTCTCAAAAGCGACAAAGAAGAGCAACAGGTCCAGGGAGATGGGTGAAAACACAAGCAGCCAGCTGGGCATGGTGGCGCACACCTGTAATCCCAGCACTCAGGAGGCAGAGGCAGGCAGATCTCTGAGTTTGAGGCCAGCCTAGTCTACAGAGCGAGTTCCAGAACAGCCAGAAATGCCAGAAATGCACCGAGAAACCCTGTCACAATAATAATAATATATATATTATTGTTTGTTTGTTTTTCAGAACAGGGTTTCTCTGTGTAGCCTTAGCTGTCCTGGACTTACTCTGTAGACTAGGATGTCTTTGAACACAGAGATCCTCCTGCCTCTGCCTCCCAAGTGCCGGAGATTACAGCCGTGCACCATCACTGACCAGGTAAATAATTTCTCTTGTTAAGGTGATTTTCTCAGGCATTTTGTCATAGTGACAGCAAGCTAACAGAGAAAAATAACACAAGGAGAGGTTGTTGCTTATGACTGACTATAGCTGCTAACAGAGATCATGGGCCTTTGCAGAAGTCTGGAGGTTTGGAGAAGCAGGTTAGAGAAAGCGTACAATGCTGCTAAAAGAGCTTATCAAGGCCATTCCGGGGAGACAACAGAAGAGCAGAATGCTGACAGAAATGCAGACAGTAAAAAGGCATGTTCATGAACTTGTAGATAGAATGTTGGCTGTATCTGGAATTAGGCTAAAAGCAATGCATGGTACACTGTGGCAAAGAACTTGTCTTCATTTTGTCCAGGCTCTGACTCTGTGGGAAGCTGAGTCTAAAGGACTAACCTCAAAGAAGCAATGTCCAGGTAGCACAGGGTCAGACTCTATCACACAGGTACCACTGCATGCTTTCACTTAGGATTTACAATGAGAATCGGGAGCATCGCCCCCACAAAAAAATACTTGGAAACCTTGCAGTTTGTCTAGGAAAGGGATATGTTTAAACCTGCAACCACGGAAACCTATCACCCATCACACCTCCAAACATTAAAAAACAAACAACAACAAAAAACTTATTCTGGAGTAGACCAGGGATTTGGCTCAGTTGGTAGAGCACTTGCCTACCATTCATAAAGCCTGCACTCTAGACAATGAGCAGTTCATGGTCATTCTTGGGGAGCTTAAGGTCAGCCTGGGCTACACATGACCCTGTTTCAAGAAGAAAAAAAAATGGAGGGTCAAATACTTCACATGAGGATAGTACTTAAAAATAGCTTGCTAAAGCTGGGCAGTGGTGCACATCCTTAGTCCCAGCACTTGGGACATAGAGGCAGATGGATCTCTGCGTGCTTGAAGCCAGGCTGGTCTACCGAGAATGTTCCAGGGCAGCCAGAGCTACACAGAAAATCAAAAAACAAAAAACAAACAAAAAAAATGTTAACTATGTGCGGATTTATCAGTTTTTGTTTGTTTTCTTGAGACAGGGTTTCTCTGGGTAGCCTTGGCTATCCTGGAACTCACTCTGTAGACCAGGCTGTAGACCAGGATGGCTTCAATTACACAGAGATCTGCCTCCCTCTGCCCCACAAGTGCTTGGATGAAAGGCACTACCCAACAATGGGTTTATCAAGAGTTGCTGTATTACCATGCTAAATATGGTTTATCTTGGAACTATGATATAAGTAAACATTTTTTTCTTAATCATCTTAAGAGATTCAATGAATCCTAAGTTTAACATATGAGTTATAGGTTCACATCTACATACCCTCTGAGGTGTTCTTTGGACCGAAACGTTACTTATCTGATTATTCAGTACACACCTTAAAGACACAAAGTAATGCTACCTTGCTGTTATTCTCCCCTCAAAATACCTTTCCCATGAGTTCTCTCCTGTATAATCCTAATGCTGTTAAAGCAAAGTTTTGAGAACACCAAAGGTGACTTCTTTTTTTTTTTTTTTTAAACAGTTTTGGGTTTAGCCTTTCTCAAAGACCTTTTAAAGCCCAGAGTAACAAAATACAGTCTCTCAGAGAAGTTGGTTTCTAACGGTAATAACTGCGTACACTGTTTACACAACAGTGTAAACACAACTGGTAAAAGTTCCCAACATGAAACTCCAGAAAAGAAAGTGAAGAGAAACAAAATCTGAAACACTAAAAGACAACTTCCTGGTCACACACTGGAGCCCAAATTACTTGATGCTTAATTTTAAAACATTATTTCTGCAAATATGGGTATGTGTGCACATATTTGTTTTTTTTTTTTTCTTAACCAGACGGGAGACTCCTTTAGATTTCAAACTATTCAAACCTCTAATTTTTTTTAAAGTATGACCATACGGAAACAAAAGCACAAAACAAATCCACACAGTATAATCCAGTATGCTCCTCACAGAGAAGGCACTATGGGAGTGGAAGGAAAGCATATGAACATAGATATTCATATGGACATACAGAGAAATATATGTGAGCGCAGTTAACTAAAGAACAGTCCAGAACACGACCACCCGGAGCCCTGTCGATACCTGCCTCCTCCCACTTTTATTCTGGGCAAGAAGCAGCAGTAAGAAGGGCTACACAAATAAACACAGAAGTGATTTTTTTTTTTTGTTTTTAATTAAAAAGAACACCTGCCAAGCACTGCGAAAAATTACAGGGAGGGCTCCAGGACCAAGGTGGAGAGAGCCTCCCCCTCTCCCGCGTGTCCACGCCCACGCCCTGCAGCTTTCTTCGGGGGTGGGCATTTCTCAAAATTTCAGGGCATAGCGGGGTGAGGGGTGCTGGGACCTAAGGGGCAGAGCTGAAAGACGGGCCGGGGTTGGGGGAAGGAGGAGGGGAAGGGAGAGCAGGAGGGAGGAGGGGAAAGGGAGGAGAAGGGATGGGGGGGGGGAGGAAGGGGAGGGAAAAGCAGAGGGGAGGGGAGGGGAGTGTGGCTCTCACCAGTCCGAGCAGGCAGCTCCAGAGCAGGGCGGCCACGGGAGCGTGAGGCGAGCGCAGCAGCCCCATCCCGCGGGTGGGCAACTGGGCGCAGGCTGCGCTGGCACTACCCGGACCTCTGAGATGCAGCTCGGACTTCCTCTTCCGGTCCCTCCCTCGGAGTGCTGGGCTGGGACTCTCCGGGTGACGATCAGCTCTGGGCGCTGCCCCTGGGAAGATCCTTTTAACTGTGTAAATCCCCGGTTCCCGTTCGCTTCACTCGAGCTGCGGCCGCCGCCCAAGCAAAGACACTGGTCTTGACCAGTCCTGGGGTGTTGCGTTCAATAAATCATCAGTATCTCACTGAGATTGGTTCTTGAGTGGTTTGTGTGGCAAATCTTGGGCTATCACATAGGCTAGTTTGTTGTGTCATCTCAATTTTTCTGTGCAGTTTTTCTTTAAAAAGTATGTATTTATTTGTTATGTATATGGATGATGTGTGCGCATCGGTCTGCATGCCACAAGAGTGTGGAAGTCAGAAGACACACAGAGTCAGTTATTTCTGTCTGCTCGCAGAGCATGGGCTCTGGGGATAGAACTTACATCAGCAAGATACTGAGCCATCTTACCAGCCTTGTGTTGGCTTTTTTCAGTTTAAAAACTGTTCTGCTTACTTGTAAAAATGTCATAATTTCCTTTGTGAGTAACATTAATCTGGAAGTTGAAAGGAGAGGAGGAATATTGAAAGAGAAGTCTGTGGTCTCAACTGTGAGCAGGGTTTCTTCCCAATCCTTCTATCAGAATGTTTCCTCCTCATTCACAGCCCCTGGAAAGGATGAAGTAAAGGAAAAAGAATGGTGTGTGGGAAAGAAAAGTGTACTGGAATTTTAATCCAGCAACATGGCTGCTCTGAACACATCCGAAAACCTTCCAGGTCTGTGTGATCCAGCTGGAATGCAGACACACCTTTAGTACACACCCAATGTGTACAAACAATGAAAGTAAAGTTAGTTTGTAGAAGGAAGCAGCCATTTTTGAAAGTGATGTCTAATTGAGAGGCAGACAAAGTGATGAATCAGAGAAAGATTTGACAGACTAGGATATGACCAACTCTTACGAGAAAAGAAAGAGAGAGTGTGTTTTGCTGGGACAGTTTTATGTAGACAGGTTATAGAGAGAAAAAGCTAGACACAGGTGAAGACAGAGGAGCCAGCGAATGAGGAGGCAGAAACTTAGAACAGATTGCTAGAGTTAGAGTCAAGCAGAGCAATTCAGTCAGAAGCTAAGAGAAGCAAGTTTAAATCAGTCAGCTTGAAGAGGAGTTTGAGCCAGAACAGCTGAGTTGAATCAGCCAGCCAGAGTTCCGAAAGAGCTAGAGAGAGTGAGCTTATTCAGCAGTAAGTCTCAGAGGCTGAAAATATCCTAGGCCTAGATAAGATTGTACAGGGAAACTAGAAGCTTTCAGGACTAGGCCTAGGTTAGCAGATGAAGGTAGTAAGCCTCCAAGATGACAGTTGCATCAGGCAAATAAAAGTTACTTTTACAGTAAAGGACGCTTGTTTACTGCCTTTATTTCTGGGAAAGC
This sequence comes from Pachyuromys duprasi, assembly GCA_028658305.1. NCBI lineage: Eukaryota > Metazoa > Chordata > Mammalia > Rodentia > Muridae > Pachyuromys > Pachyuromys duprasi. The sequence continues at coordinate 9,256,680 of CM053748.1, read as the reverse complement.
TGTGAAAGATTTATTTGAAGAATACCTGTGTGACACACACTTTTGTGTAATATATATATATTAGAAGGAAGGTATCACTACTTGAATATTTATGATAAATGTTTATTTTTCTACAGAAACTGTATAAATACGCAACTATAGAAATAAATGTCATTAGATTAAAGATCTACCTGGTTTGTAAACATGTTTGGTGCATAGAAATTCTTTTCTAGCTAAACATACCATACTGTACAATACAGCCATTCTTTTTGTAGTTGTGTACCCAAGAAAAATGAAAGCAAATGTTTGTGAAGACAGGTCTGTGGAGAGTTTTAAGTGGCTGTGTAATGATCCCAAACTATAAGCAACTCACTTGGATTGGATATGGTTTGTCCATGAAAGGTTCATGTGTTTGGAGGCTTAGTTCTCGGTGGTTAGGGTTGAGGTAATAATACCTATAGCAGGAGGTGCCTGTAATGTCTTCTGTGCTCATCCATAAGGTAAATGACAGAACTTCCCCTTTGTAAAGGCTGAATCAATTTTTATTGTGTATCGTAGTTTAAAATCCGTTAATCTTTATATATATACTTTGTTTCTCTTTGTGTATATGCCTAATACATGTGTGTATAACAAATATATATATTCAAATATATATATATATAAATAAATAAATAAATAAATTTGAATCCAGGTCCAAAAGCATGCAGTATTTGTCTTTCCACTTCTGGCTTTTTTCACTTAATATAATGATTACCAGTCTCATCCATTCGCCTGCACATAGATGATTTTTATAATGTAAAAACGTCTGTTGTGTACATGTATCACATATTCTTTACCTGTTCTTCCTTTGATAAGCACCTAGGCTGGTTCCATTTCCTGGCTGTTAGTCTAAGTTGACTTAGACTCCCTTGGACATATGCCCCAGTGTGCCTAGATGATACGAGAGACCCACTTTGAGACTTTGAGTTTCTTGAGTAACATCACCCAGGGCTTCAGTGGTGGATATACAGATTTACATTCCTACCAATAGTGAATAATTATTCCTCCTCCCCTACTCCCAGCACTTGTTATTGCTCGTTTTCTTGATGGCAGCCATCTGACTCAGGTGAAACAGAATCTTTGAGACAGAGTCTCATTCTGCAGCTTCTGTCTGTCCTGGAACTCACTATGTAGCCCAGGCTGGCCTTGAACTGACAGAGATCTACCTGCCTCTGCCTCCTGAGTGCTGGGGTTGAAGGGTTGGTTGTGCCAGCACACCTGGCTGAAACAGAATCTCAAAGAAGTTTTAATTTGCATTTCCCTGATGCCTTGGGATGGTGCCACTTTCAAGTATGGTTGGCTACTTGAGAACTGTCTGTTTGCTTCATTAATCCAGTCATTCATTGTATGATCTGGTTTCTTGGTATTTAACTCTTACAGTTCTTTATATATCCTGGATATTAATTCTCTTTGTGCTGTATAGTTGGCAAAGGTTTTTTGTTCTTTGTTTGTTTGTTTGTTTGTTTTCACACACTATTAGGGCTATAGTATAGGTTGTCTACTCACTCTGGTGGCTGTTTCCTTTGCTATGGAAAAGTTTCTTAAATTCCTCTAATGCCTTTAGCCAATTCTTCAGCTTATTTCCTGTGATGCTGGAGTCCTATCCTGGGAAAATTCATGCCTATGTTGTTACAGATGTTACAGGTTGTTTCCAATCCTTGGCTATTGAGAATAATGCTTCAATGAAAATGGGAGTTCAGACATCACTTTGATACATTGATTTCAACTTGGCTTATGCCCAGGCATGGAGTTGCCAAATCTCTCCAATTGCCCTTTCGTAACTGTGTTGTTGGGGTTATATATGTGTGTATGCATTCATCTGTGAGCTCTCATGAGGCAATGCAAAGTATCACTATTTCAGTGATTATTTAGTGCTCAGACTCAGTAATTTTCTTGCTGCCTGGTGAAGTAGCAACTCAGAGTTTCCTAGCACTTCTTTGTGGCAGAGGTTGTCTGGCTTTGGTCAGTTACTTTCCTCTCTGACACCTGTTTATGAGGCATTTCTCCTTGAGCAGAGCACATGACGTGAATGCTTCCTGGTTCACAGGCATGACTAGACATGAAGAGAAGCTGTCAACTGGGCTTTTGTCACTGTGAGCTCTGTCATTGCTGTCTGCAATGACTCTTCCCTTTGAAATTATGTCAGTGAAATAGTAGACACGCCCTCCATTAGAGGTAGGTTGGAATGTTAAGTCAGTCACAGAGAATTCTAAAGAGAAGCTTTGGGTAGGCTGCAAGAAGAAAGGATTTCACGTGCTACATGAGTGAAAGTACCGCGTTACCCAAGGTGATAGAACACATTCAGGATTTGGTTGTCTCTGCCTAGGAATCTTTGGTTAGTTAGTTCGGTTTGTTAGATTTGTTTTGTTTTGTTTGTTTGTTTGTTTTTATGGGCGTGTGTGCAAGTCTCTGTCAGTGTATGTCATTTTTGTGTGTGTCCAGGGAGGACAGAAAAAGGTTTCACATCCCCTAGGGCTGAAGTTACAAGCAGTTGTGAGCTTCCCAAAAATAGGCATCAAATTCTTTTCTTCTTTCCTTCTTTTTTTTTATTATTTTTATTTCTTCACACTTTACATCCCAAACACAGCTCTCTTCCTCCTCTCCTCCTAGTCGTGCCCTGCCACCTTCTTAATTCCCCTTCCCCTACTTCTTAGGAAAGCGGAGCTCCTCCTCCCCCCCCCCACCCGCCCGCAACCCTCCCCAGAACATCAAGTCACATCAGGACTGAGCAGGTCATCATCCACTGAGGCCAGGCAAGACAGCCATCTAGGGGGAAGGTTATCCAAAAGCAGGTGTCAGGGTCCATATCAGAGACAGCTCCATTTGCTGGGGAACTCATATGAAGAGCAAGCTGCTCATCGGTTACATATGTGTACATATGCCTAGGTCCAGACCAGGCATGCGCTTTAGTTGGTGCTTCAGTCTCTGTAAACCCCAACCACTGAGTACTCACTCCAGTCTTTGCTTAGGAATCTTTACACTCTTAACAAAGGTACTTCCCCCCCCCCCCCTTTAAGGCATGGTATTAGGTATCTCAAGCTGTTTCCAACTTTATAACCTTGAACTTATGATCCTCCTTCCTCTGTCTCTTGAGCACTGGGATTTCTGGCCAGTGGGAGCAAACTCTCCAACTTTTATGCCTTGCTAGGGATCCAACTAGGGTTTCCTTTATGCGAGGCAATAACCCTACCAAATGAAATACATTCCCAGTACATAACTGAGGCCACTTAATGAATGCAAAGCCATGAAATGCTTATCAGTGTCTTACCAACTATTTCTTGTTTTACTTTGGTCTTGGGTTTTGAGTCAGGGTCTCACTCTGTAGCCTGGGCTGGACTGGAACTTACAGCCATTCTTCTTTTTAGCTTCCTAAATGGGATTATTGCCATGAGCCCCATGCCTGGTTGTTTTTCTTTTGTTCTTTAAGCTTGTGTTCACTGCTTTATTTTTTTTTATAATTATTTGTATTACTTTATGTGTATGAGTGTTTTGCCTTCATGTGTGTCTGTGCACCGCACATTCTGGTACTTGAGGAGACATGAGCCTCTATGTGGGTGCTGGGAATTGAACCTGGGTCCTTTGCAACAAGTGCTCTTAACCACAAAGCCAACTCTCCAGCCCTCACTGCTTTTTTATTGTTGTTGCTGCTGTTAAAAATCTTTATATATTAGCCGATTTAATACATTTGAACCAGTTTCATGAAGTAAATTATTTCTTTATTACTTTTTCATGAAGTAAATTATTTTAAAATTATGTTTAAGCTAGATTACATATTGGGTGTGGGGAGCAGATGAAGTCCTAAGTGAATGTGTATAGTTGACATGAGCATGGCCATGTCAAAGATCCCAGTGCCTCAGAGCCAAGTGGATGGCCATGCCTTCAGCTGGTCTGAGCACAGAGGTTGACAGGATGTGCAAGAAGTATCAACCAAAGCTTTCTCCCTGAGATGGCAGCCTGAGCCTGCTCCCTTATCTAGACCCCCTCCCAAGGTTAGGTACCCGCCTCCTGCTTCAGCTGTATAGGATAAACACTGAGTTCCCCAGCACTGGCCTGTCTCCCTCAGAGCTCACCACACACCCAACCCCAGGGTTTCCAGGTGTGTGTCTGTCCTTTGTTCCTTGTTGCCGCAGTCAGGTCAGCCTCAAAGCTGTGCAGTTTGACACAGTACAGGTGTTTTGTCTGCATGTATGTCTGTGTCCCACCTGTATGTCTGTGCAGCATAAGCATGACTGGTGCCCATAAAGATGACAAGAGGATGTCGAATCCCCTGAGAGTCAAGAGTTACAGAGGAACCACTCTGATTACAGTGAACCACCGTGTGGGTACTGGGAGTCCAATCAGGATACTCTGCAAGTGCAGGCAGTGTTCTTAACCGCTGATCCACCTCTCGCTGAGAAAACTGAGTGGGAAAATTACACATATGAAATCTCCCAGCAAGATGTGGAGAAGGTACTTCAACATAGATATTTTTGTTCCCATGTCTGCTACCATAGATTCTCAATGCGTGTTCAGCAAATTAAAAGCTTTGACTAATAGCTAAGTGTTGTCGATTTGGGGGCTTTTGAATTTGACAAAATTATCCCTGAAGTGCCTTCTAAAGCACAGCTAATGTAGTCTTCTGTGGAATGGCTGGATTTAATTTCAAACAAAATGAGTTTGATATTTATTTGTTTGTTTGTTTTGCTCTTTACTCACCCTCCAGTTTGAACTTTACTTTGAAAGTCCAAGAGTTGAGCTCATTGGTGGTGGGGTCCTTGTGTAATGTGGGCAAGATCCTGTATTTGATTTGATCCCCCCACACACACACCTCTTTGTTGATAACAAGGAGAAAGCTGCAATTTTCTGATTTAATGATTTTTCAGTCATCTCAACATTTTCAAGTTAGACAGCTTACAAAGAGAGTTTTAAGTTATCAAGTAAGTCCTAATAAAAGTTTGATTTTCTACCCTCTAGGACATATTTTTATACTAGTTACAAATATACTAGATTCATGCGTAAGACAGTGCTATAGAGGTTTTATGTCGAGACCTATGTTTTCTTTTTTATGAATGAATTATTTTAATTTTTTAAAAGATTTATTTTTATTCTATGTGTATAAATGTTTTGCCTGTGTGTCTCTATGTATACCACATGCACACTGGTGCTTGCAAAAGTCAGAAGAGGGCACCAGACGTCTAGAACTGGAAGTACAGATGGTTATGAGCTGCTGCTTGAATTCTGGGAACCAAACCTGGGTCCTCTGCAATACCAGCAAAGTTCCCTTACCTGCTGCCCAACTCTCCAGTTCTTGAATGGATTTTTTGAAAGCAGAGCTAATCTATTGCAAGTTGGAGTTCTGTTGATCTTACCATTAAGACATAACCAGAGATGTTATTGTCTGCGTGAATTAGTGTGACTGCAGGGTGCATTGGTTGATTTTTATATATTGTAAAAAAAAAAAAAAAAAACATTTTAGACATAGTAGATTGACTTGTATGTTGCCCAAATCTCCCTCTGGCCCCAGATAAATAAACATGGCTTTCTGGATGAGCACTGCACTAATACTCTGTCTTGGTGTGGTAAGGACTATTCCAGCCTTCTAAAACTCATTTCATATAGACTGGAACTTCCAAATTAATAAGCTATTATTCAGAGCAAGTAAATACAGTCAAGCGCCTTTTGGTGAATGAAGATACTTTTAAGTGTGATTGGGGAAGAGCAATTTACCACCTTATAGGTCATTTCTGACCTATTTTGCTAAGACTCGAGGAACCCTTGCTTGCCCTGTGGTAGACTCAGTTTGGACTGCCAGTGCAGTTCACCATGACAGCTCCAATTACACGTAAAGTGAATAAAACATGTTTGTGGTGCTATTTTCTATAATAACACTGGTTCATAAAAATAAATCAGCATTATTCTGTGGTTTAGTCAGGATCTTGCTATGTAGCCTAGAATTCTCCATGCAGATCTGATCTGGAATGAGCATTGCTCCTGCTCCAATCCCCCAAGGTTTGGAGCTCCAGCCCCTCCCTTCCTTGTTTGAGATAAAGTGAATTTAGTCAGTAGTGTCAATTGTCTAGTTTGTCAGAAACGATACCTTCATAACAATATGTCAACTGACCCCTTCCTGGACTTCTTTGTTGGAACTATAAAGCATGTAATTATATTTCCTCATTAGCAAGGCTTGATATTACTAGCCGTGCCCTCCTTTTTCTCATTTATCATTAACTTGCATCTGCCATTCTGTGTCAGGTGCGCATATCAGAAATCATGTGATAGGGCTATATGATACAGCTGCCCTAGTCCAGGCATTACTGAGTGACTGGGTCAATGAGTACAGCAGGTCATCAGCTAAGAGGGGAATATCAATTTAAAGGAAAAAAATTTTTTTTGGAGGTGACTCACTGTCATGAGATGTAGACTTAAAGTTTACAATGGGTAGTTCCAAACCCATGATCACCTAGGCCATGGTTGAACTCAGTAGGTCACAGTATAAAACAAGAAAGCATATGTGTGGAAAAGGTGTCTGTAGGGAGGGAGAGGGAGAGAAGAGACAGTGGGCCGTGAGAGCAATCAGAATGCGTTACATGTATAAAATCATGGGAAGACAAGGTTAACTAGTTAAAAATATATAAAAGTAAATCAATAATGAAAGAGTGAATCTTAAGAAGTAGGGGGTGGAAGATGTATTTGACAGCTAGTCAACAGTATTCTTTACAGTTTTAAAGATAGGAGGGTAGGTAGAAGTAGTGATGAGTGTTCAGACACTGAAAAGACCTTCTCAAACAGTGCCCATTCACAAAATAACCTCTCAGTTGGAAAGCAGATTTAGATGAGGCCCTGGGCTCAATCCCCAGCAACAAAAAGGAAAAGGTAGAAATAAAATGAAAGGAAGAAAGAAAGAAAAAAAAAACCCTTGCTAGTATTTGCCTCCCAGGACAGTTTCCTGACTTCTACCAACACTGTTTTGTCTCATCCTATACTTAAGATTAATTGGATAACCTGGTTTGTGTTCTTGATTTCTCTCTCATTGCATTTCTGAAGGTCAGCCATATTGTACAGGACTGTAGATTGGCAGTTTTCACTATTCCATTTCATGACTGTACAACAATTATGAATATACTACAGTTCGTTATCTGTCTTTATCTTGGCTAATACCAATAAAAATAACATTTTGGGTTTTTTTTGGGGGGAGGGGCTTTTTGTGTTTTTGTTTGGATTGATTTGGCTTTTTTGTTTTTCTTTCCAAGAGAGGTTTTTTTGGTGTAGTCCGAGCTGTCATAGAACTCACTCTGTAGACCAGGCAGGGAGATCTACCTGCTTCTGCCTCCTGAGTGTTGATATTTATTTATTTATTTATTTTGGTTTTTCCAGACAGGATTTCTCTTTGTAGCCTTCCCTGGCAGTCCTGGACTCGTTTTGTAGACCAGGCTGGCCTTGAACTCACAGAGTGCTGGGATAACAGGCTTGTGCAACCGAGCCCTGCTGAGTGTTGGTATTTAAAGGTGTGAGCTACCACTGCCCAACTGAAAAGCACATTTTTTATTGTTACCATCGAGGGTCTTACTATGTAGCCCTGGTTGGCCTGGGACTGGGGCTGTAGGCCAGACTGACCTCCAACTGCCTGCCTCTCCCTCCTGAGTTCTGAGATTAAAGGCCTGTGTGTCACCATGCCCAGCCCCAAAGCATTTAAAACAAATTACAAAGTTTGATTGTTGAGCCAGCGGCTGTCTCTGACTCTTAAACGTAACAACATTTTATTCTTTCTTCCTGGAACACTTGGTTTCACTGCCTATTTCTTTTCTTCTTTTTAATTTAAAAAAATTTGTGTGTTTGTGTATTTTGTTGCAAGTATATATGTGTATTACATGTATGCAGGACCCACTGGGGTCAGAAGAAGGCATTGGATGCTCCAAAACTGGAGTCAAGAGACAAATTTGAGCTGCCATATGGGATCTAAGAACAGCAAGTGCTCTTAACCTCCGAGTCATCTTTCTAGCTCTCCTTTTTGTAATTTTAATTTTTACTCTTTGTGAATGTCATCTACGAGTACAACGTATTCACATAATTTTCCTTTCAGTCTCCTCCCTCAAGCTTCATTTGTGCACCCCCTTACCCTCAGATTCCTGTCTTCTTCTTTAATTATCACTATATGTTAATAAATAGAAGCTCCTTTGTCCCTTTAGTGTTGCTCAGATGCACACATGTTTAGGTCTGACCACCTGGGATTGGGCAACCTATTCAAGGGGCTCATTTTCGGAAAAGACTGATTCTCCCTCTCTCAGCAGCCATTAACTGTCTGTGGCATTTCATCTGGCAATGGGATCCCATGATGTCTCCCCGATTCGCACAGGCGTGTCACCTGGTGGTGTCACTGTTCGGGTCTTATTTAGGCAACTGTATTGTTGAGTTTCCCTGTCACATATAGACGATTCTTATCCCACAGCAGACATCCTGTGTCTCTGGCGTTTACAATCTTCCCACCCTCTCTCTTCTGTAATGTTCTTGGAGGCTAAAGTTGGTTGTGTTGTAGATGGGTCAATTCTGGCTGAGCACCTCATAGTCGATTGTTCTCTGTATTTTTACCGTTGCGACCTTCTGCAATGGTCCCCATCTGCTGCAAACAGAAGCTTCTTTGATGAAGGGTGAAAGCTATACTTCTCTATGGGTTTACAGATAAGTATTTAGAGTGCATTATAAATTATCCTGGTTTAGGGAAATGGCAGTAGTCGGTTCTCCTCTCGAGTTTATGACTTCATCATCTATGGGTAGTTGACTAGGTTTATAGTACCAGGAATGAAGTCCTTCCTATTGAGCAGGCCTTAAATCCTATTAGACAGCTGTTGCTTACCCCTAGAATATAAGTACCATGATTGTACCTGAAAGGATATCTTGCCATGCTACGGTTTGTAGGCTTTACAGCTGGTTAGAACTTTCGGTGGCTTTTTCTCTCCTGGCGGCTTTGACAACTCTTTCTGTTTCTATGAGAGCTAGTCGTCAGGGAAGTGGCTTCAAGATCCAATGCAGCTCAATTCCTCCAAGTCCTGTGCCTGAAGTATGTGTTGTCTTCAGCTACAGGGCCTGACCTTCAGTCCCTGGGAGGTCCACCCACTCTTTTGGAAGTCTCTTGATCTCTGACCAACAACCAAATGGTCTGACACTGGGTTTTTTTGTCGGCTGGTCTATGGCTTTTGGTACTTCCTTTTTTCTCTCTCTCCCTCTCTTGTTTGTTTAGTTTTTTGAATCAGGGTCTCACTGAGCAGCTCTGGGTGGCCTGTAACTCTCTGTGTAGATTAGGCTGTCTTTGAACTCACAGAGATCCACCTGCCTGTACCTCTGACTGCTAGAATTAAAGGTGTACACCACTACTCCTGGAACTATCACCTATTTCCTGATCTAAATATTCTCACTGCTCCTCTGGACACTCAGATGGCAGCCCCTCCTCCAGGAAGCACTGCTACCCACTGCCCCTCTGTTCTCGGGAGACTGCAGGAGAGGCTGTGTCTCCTCACCATCTATATTAGCCTCAGTTTTGTCTTAACACAGTTTTACAACTCCTCTGTATATTCTGCTACTTCACTGTTATTTTTATAAGTGTTGGAGTAAAGAACTGGTACTCTTGTGAAGCCAGATGGAAAACAGGTCTTCACCAGCCCTGGCATAGTAGTTTACTGTTAAGCTCTTTGGGAACATGTGGGAGGCTCTGAGCTTCAACATCACCATCATCATCATCACAAAAGATGAAAACCACAACAACAACGCACACACAAACATACACAGGTTTCCAGTGAGACCATATTTTTGTGTTATTTGGGAAGAAATAGAGGGGGGAAAAGAGATAGAAGGGTCCTTGGTTTTTTTTTTTTTCCTACCTAAATTTCTTTACCTTCATTCGAATAATAGGTTTATTTATTTATTTTTTCTGACCCTAGATACTCTTCAGGTTTAGAGGGGAGAAGGGGAATCAGATAGCGTGAGTGGCTTTGGGATGGGCTATATTGATGGTAAGAATTACCTAGGATCTTAGTGGGAAAGAAAATAAGCATTTTCCCACCTCCACTTCAGACACTTCAGACCCTCCATGGTCTAGCCTGCGCAAGACCATAGGTTCAATTCTTTGAGGAAAGGGGAGTGCCAGATAGGCCAAATCAAACCACAGGACTGTCTCAAACATTTCTTCTTTTAAGGAGCAATGTCCTAACATGTAATTGGTACAATAAAAGCATTTAGTGTTTTCATTCTTGGGAAGTTAACGTGGTTTGAAAACAATACAGGAAGCTGGGTGTGGTGGCATACACTTTTAATCCCAGCACCGCAGGAGGCGGTGAGTTTGAGGCCAGCCTGGTCTACAAAGTAAATCCAAGACAGTCAAGGCTACACAGAGAAACCTGTCTTGAAAAACAAAACAACAACAACAAAAAAAACCGCCATCAACAAAAAAACTAAAAACAAACAAACAAAAAACACTAGAGGAATGTACTAAAAAGCCTCAGACTTAAGAGTATATTAAGTCATTGGGCTGATATCAGAACATCAAAGGACATAAAAGTTCTTGACCTAGAACTTCCCCCCCACACACCCCAACTGCTCTTTTCTTCCCATGAAAATACAATTACTAGAAATTTAGGGCTTGCGATGGGGGCAGTTAAAAGAAAATCCAGAAAGATCTCTTTGCTGGGACTGAGTGAAAAAGAAGAGAGTTGAAGAAACTAAGGAAGGTCTTGGAGGTAATGCTGGAAGGCAGGAAGAAAAGGAAAGGCCTGAAAGGAATACAGTTATCTGCAGGTCTGTATTCTGAGCTGCTCAGGAGGAATAGGCAGAGAAGTGCCAAATTCAATGTCTGTCTGGGCTACAGAGTGTGTTCAGGGCCAAAACTAGGCAAGATTTTGTCTCAAAATTTTTTAATTTTTTTATTAATTTAACTTATTTTTTATTAATTACAATTTATTCATTTTGTATCCCAGCTGTAGCCCCCTCCATCGTCCCCTCCCAAACCCACTTTCCTCCTCCATACCCCTCCCTCAGTCCACTGATAGGGGCAGTCCTCCTCCCCTTCCATCTGATCCTAGCCTATCAGGTCTCTTCAGAACTGGAAGCAGTGTCTTCCTTTACGGCCTGGTAAAGCTGTCCCTCCCCACCTCAGGGGGAAGAGATCAAAGAGTCAGTCACTGAGTTCATGTCAGAAACAGCTCCTGTTCCCCTCACTAGGGAACCCACCTGGACACTGAGCTGCCATGGGCTACATCTGAGCAGGGGTTCTAGGTTGTCTCCATGCATGGTCCTTATTTAGAGTACCAGTCTCAGAAAAGACCCCTGTGCCCAGACTTTTTGGATCTGTTGCTCTCCTTGTGGAGCTCCTGTCCCCTCCAGGTCTTACTATCTCCCACTTCTTTCATAAGCTTCCCTGCACTCTGCCCAAAGTTTGGCTATGAGTCTCAGCATCTGCTTTGATACCCTGCTGGGTAGAGTCTTTCAGAGACCCTCTGAGGTAGGCTCCTGTCCTGTTCCCTGTTTTCTCCATCTTTTGATGTCCATCCCATTTGCCTTTCTGAATGAGTATTGAGCATCTTACCCAGGGTCCTCCTTCTTGCTTAGCTTCTTTAGGTGTACAGATTTTAGTATGTTTATCCTATATTGTATTTAGAGATTGAAAGATAACTCAATGATTAGCACTTGCCTAGTATGTGACAGGTCCTAGGTTCAATCTTGAGTGATATATACCCACAAACATACATACACACATCAAATTCCCTATTGAATCAAGTGACTTTTGATTGCTTTAGTTTTATATTGTGTTGTTTAATCAAGCAGTCTTTGAACTTAAGCTATTTGAAGTTAAATAAAATTTAAAAATTTGGTTCTTCTTCTATACTGGTCAAATTCCAAGTGTCCAATAACCCTCCCAGAGAAGAGTTGCTGTGTTGGACAGCCAGAAACCCAGCACTTCCTTCACTGCCAAAGGCTAAGTGTCACAGACCACCTTGCTGGGTCTGGCGGTAAGCTGACCCTTATTCCCACTGTGGCAGGTGCTAGCAGAGTTCTGAGCAAGGGCCCCTTGTACAGGACTCCCGGAGCCATTTGATTTCTGCTCAGATTGTAAGGTTCTATTTCATACCTTATTTTTGAAAGCAGCTGTACAGCAAACCTGCAATCTTCTCCAGGGGCATCGTTTAGGTTTGCTCCAAATATGTGAGTGGACACTGACTGCTGCCTCCCTCCCTCCCTCGCTCATATACCCTGTTGTTGTGAAAAGCAAGGATGAGGTTGGTGGAAATGATTGGTTAAACAAAAGTGGGCTAAATTATAGAATAATTTGCTCATTTATTTACTTTCTGGTTTAAATATGTTTTAATAAATTTCACATTAAACCCAAGATGTATTTGCTCAGAGTAAAATTGTTTTGTTTTTAAAAAGGCCTCTTGCCAGCTAGCTTTGTCTGAGAGAGAAAAAAAAATCTATTTCTAAAAACACTCTGACCCTTAGCACACTAAGGACACAGGAAAATGACTTGTACGCAGTTGTTTCCATCTCAGGAAGCTGCAATGTGCTGTTCCTTAAGATGGAAATCCTTGTTACATTTCCACATACTTTTCTGTTCACATTTCCTCAGCTTTGTTCTGCCTGGTGATCTGTTACGTAGAATCTTCTCTCCGTGTAAACATGGTTTAGTGCCTGTGTGGTATCTTTGCACGCAATTGCCTCTTATAAAAACTCAGCCCTTGAAGACATTGGATCCTTAGAGCATCTTACACGTTCACTGGGTCCACGGTCTCCCCTGCTGAACCCCACGTGCCAGACTCGAGTCTTGTTTTGTGGAGAGGCCTCTGTTATCTGCATCACCGTCTTGTAATTATTTCTGCAAAATGGGATGCTTTGTAGGGTTAACTATGGGTTTTTCATCCAAAACTTCCCTTGTGCCTAATGGTACCACGGTGAGTAGGGTGTGAGGCTGCTAAAACCAGGTGGTCCGACAAGACTCCTCCGGTTGGTTCTGCAAAGAGCAAGAAAATCAGTGGCTAAAGGGTGTTATAGAAGCAGTTGTCCTGATTGTAGTCAAGGATGACCTTGAACTCTTGATCCTCTTACCTCTACCTCCCAAGCTTTGGAGATACGGGCATGCAGCAACAGGCCTGGCTGCTTGTGAGCATCTGTGCTTGCTTATTTGGAGGAGGATGACGTGGGCGCCGCTAGCAGCTCTGTCGCTGTGTTCTACTCAAAATGAAATGTGTGTGGACGGTTGGGCATGTTACTTTTATTTCTATTTAATTAAAACATAGTTACATCACTTCTCCCCTCCCTCCTTTTCCTCCGAACCTTTCCACAATCCCCCAGATTCATGACCTTATTTTCTTTAATTATTATTGTGATATATATATATATTCTAATAAGTATAAATGCAACCTGCTGAGTCTCTTTAGTGTTGCTTGTATGTATATGCTTTTATAACCAACCACTTTGTATTGGATAACCATTTTGGGGGGGGGTAATACCCAGAAAATAAGAATTACCCCTCTCTCAGTAGTCATTAATTGCCTGTAGCTCTGCATCTTGGGATGTGACCCGTGAGATTTCCCCCATCTGCTTTCGCATGTCGCCTGGTATGGTTCGGGTCTCGTTGAAGCAATCGTGTTGTCGAGGTTTTCTGGGTGCAGCTTCCCCGTCAGGTGTAGAAGATTCTTTATCTCACAGCAGACACCCTGAGTCCCGGCTCTTACCGACTTTCCGCCCTTTCTTCCTCGCTGTTCAGTGGTCCTCAGGTACAGGAGTTGTGTTGTAAATGTATCACTGGGCCTAGGAACCATGCAGTCCGTTGTTCTATGTATTTTGATAAGTTGTGACGCTCTGTAATGGTCTCCATACACTGCAGGGAGAAGTTTCTCTGATGAGGGCGAGAATGGCTCTTATCCGTGAGTATGAGGATGGGGATTTAGATGAAGTTAAGAATTATATCGGTATAGGAAGATAGCAGTGGTACATTTTCCCCTAAGGTACATAACCCCATTAGCCACAGGCAGTTAGCTAGCTTTACAGCAACAGGCAGGATTTTCCTCCCATTGAGCAGGCATTAAGTACAATTAGCTGTTGGTTACTGCCTAGATAGAAACGCCACTATTATACCTTTAGTATATATTGCCACATTGGGAATTGATACGGCACGTAGGCATCACAGCCGGATGGGACTATTGATTACTTTCCACCCCCGAGAGCTTGCATGCTAACTTCCAGTGCTTTGAGAGCTAGTCCTTAAGGAGGAGGTTTCCAGAACAGATCCAGCTTTGAATCTTCCTTGTGTCCAAACTGTGTGGTTTCCTCAGCAATAGGCACATACCTTCGACTTCTGGTAGGCAATCAAGGATGGGAACAATGGTCTATATTGTTTGGGGAGTCTCCTGGGCTCCTCTAACAACAAGTCGAAAGGAGGCATCTCACGTCAGGCACTGGGTTTTTTTTGTTTTGTTTTGCTTTGCTTTTTTTGTCTATAGCGTTTGGGTGAGGCATTATAATCCCAAGTAGCATAATTATATTTTAAAAATATGTATCACATGTGGCTCTTTCCAGTCTCCCTCTCGCTCTTTCTGTGTTGTCCTCCCCCCCTTCCCTAATTTCATCCCTCCCTATTTCCCTCTGTTAATCTCTTCTCTGGAACTCCCAGTACCTATGGTCTCTTTTCACTTTCCTGGTTTAGTTCAGATTATATAATCACATATGAAGATTTGAGCAAGGGCATATAGCATTTGTCTTTCTGGGTCTAGATTATCTCACTCAATAGAGTATTTCCTAGTTCTATCCAGTTAGCTACAATTTTAGGATACTGTTTTTCTTTACAGGTATCTGTGAAATAGGATGTTGAATCCTCTGGGAATAGGCCCAGGAGTGGTACAGCTGGGTTTTATGGAAGATTTATTTTTAGCTTTTTGAGAATTTTGCAAACTGGACTTGTGGTAGGTGGAGGCAGGGGAGGATCAGGCAGACTCAACAGGCTGCACTGGATTTGCAGGCCAGGCTGGGCCTAATGGATCATGTGCAAGTAGCCATAGGCCACCAGAGTTGAGAGAGCTATACCAAGAAAGGCCAGTATGTTATATGTATCTTGATGCCACATAGGTTGACTAGAGAGTCACTGAAGGGGAGAGATCTGTTATCTGGGGTACCACAGAGAGAGGGGGAGAGGCCAGGAGCAGGTTACAATATCTGACAATCAGGGTGACCTGAATTGGGAATGAGATTCTGTTCAAGAGTGCAAGTAGGTTAGTTCTGTCTCTATGCCAGGTGGGCAGACTATAGGTGGACTTTCTACAGGGACATAAATGTCCTCTAGGTATAGATGAGCATAGATCCTTTGGGTCAAGAAAGCTTAGCTGCTAAGTGTGGTTGCATATGGATATTTGTGTTGGTTCAGAAGGATCTTATTGGTCAAGGCCAACTTCAGACCTTTCCCGGCTTCCCTTGCTCACTGCTATTTTCCTTGTCTCCTCAGCCAAAACTAGAGCTTTACTGACTTTATGATTCCTCCAACCCTGGTCTCTGAGAAGACACAGAGAAATCTCTAATGCTAAAATACAAATGAATGCCATTGTGGAATCTGAGCCAGTCTTGTTGGATAAAATGAAAAGCAAAAAGTCTTCTTAACGCTACTGGAATAACACCGACTTAGAGGTGAGGGAAGTCCACATCTTTGTTGCCACAGGCAGTCCTTATCATACCTGCTCTCCTTGTATAGTTATCAACAGATCTCCCCTTACTCTCAAAATAGCCGGCTGAGAAATTAAAGATTCTCCATATGACATAGGCCCATGGCTTAGGTAATAGGTGCAGTGATAACACATGCTGGAAAGGTTGTGGAGAAAGGGGGAACCCTCCTCCATTGCTGGTGGGAATGTAAACTTGTACAACCACTCTGGAAATCAATCTGGCGCTTCCTCAGACAACTAGGAATAGCGCTTCCTCAGGATCCAGCTATACCACTCCTAGGCATATA
>CM053748.1:9045407-9240204 GCA_028658305.1 Pachyuromys duprasi | reverse complement strand
GGGGAGCAGCCTTACCAGGCCACAGAGGAAGACAATGCAACCACTCCTGATGAGAGCTGATAGACTGGATCAGAAGGAAGGAAAGGAAGACCTCCCCTATCAGTGGACTTGGGGAGGGGCATGTGTGGAGAAGATGGAGGGAAGGTGGGATTGGGAGGGGAGGAGGGAGGAGTTAATGGGGGATACAAAGTGAATAAAGTATAATTAATAAAAATTTTTAAAAAGGGGGAATCCTCTCAGAAATTCTCCTTCTATGGCTGGGTTCCCTGAAAGTCTCAATGTTCTCTTCTTTTGAAAATTTCATTCCTAACTTGGAAACCAGAAGAATACAAATGAAAGAACCTAGAAGGATTTTTTTCCCCTAGCAGTTAGTTAAGTAATATACTAAATTTTGGTCTTTGAATGAAACCCAACAGAGCCCATCTTCCCCAGACCACTCCTTATGAATTAAGGAATTCTGCTTTTCTTTATTTTTAATTTTTTCATTATTATTATTAATTACAATGTATTAACTTTGTATCCCAGCTGTAGCCCCTCCCTCATCTCCTCCCGGTCCCACCTATGTCCTCCCCTAGTACACTGATAGAGGAGGTCCCCCTACCTTACTATCTGACCCTAGCCTATCAGGTCTCATCAGAACTGTCTGGATCCTCTTTCTCTGGGGCCTAGTTAGGCCACCTTGCTAGGAGGAGGTGATCAAAGAGCAGGCAACCGAGTTCATGCTGTGACTGCCCCTGCTCTCCTTACTAGGGAACCTACATGGAGACTGAGCTGCCCATGGGCTACATCTGAGCAGGAGGTCTAGGTTCTCTCCATGCATAGTCCTTGGTTGATTCATCAGTCTCTGCAGGACCCCCAAGCCAAGAGTTTTTTTGGCTCTGTTGTTTTCCTTGTAGAGTTCCTGTCCCCTTCAGGTCTTTCTATCTTCCCCTTCTTGCATAAGATTCCCTGTACTCTGCCAAAGTTTGGCTATGAGTCTTAGCATTTGCTTTGATACACTGCAGGGTAGTCTTTCAGAGGCCCTCTGTGGTTGGCTTCTGTCCTGTTCCCTGACTTCTACTTCCAATGTCTATCCTGTTTTCCCTTCTAATTAAGGATTAAGTCTCTTCCCTAGGGTCTTCCTTGTTGTTTAGCTTCTTTAGGACAACTGTAGCACTCCTGGGCATATATCCGAAAGATGCTCAACCACACAACAAGGACATTTGCTCAACTATGTTCATAGCAGCTTTATTCATAATAGCCAAAATCTGGAAACAAACCAGATGTCCTTCAACTGAAGAATAGATACAGAAATTGTGGTACATTTACACAGTGGGACACTACTCAGCAATTAAAAAACAAGGAAATCTTGAAATCTGCAGGCAAATGGATGGAACTAGAAAACATCATTCTGAGTGAATTAACCCAGAAGCATAAAGACACACAGGGTATATACTCACTTATAAGAGGACATTGGTCATATAATGTAGAATAAACATACTAAAATATATAGTACTAAAGAAATCCTGTTTTTAAATGCTTCCTTTTTGAGCTTGTCTAGAAAAGAACTTCTTTTATTGATTTATTTCTTCATCCTGGCATATTGCTTGGACTGATCACATTGTCTACACTGCCGTGCCTGCTCACAGTTCTTGTCTGTGGCTGGCAATTAGAGCTTGTTCTAGTGTTACCCTTGGGGCCAAGATCTTATGGCAGATAAGGCTGGGTACCTGGCACCTGCAAGTTCATTCCCAGTTAGTCTAGCCCAGAGGCAAAGCGGAAACCAAAATCTAATAAGAGGCAACACCTGTATGCATGTAAATGGCATTTAAAGAGGAAGAAACCATAAGAACACAAAGTCATAACATTCTTTCACAGCTCGATTGGTGCTATAAAAAGCACATAATTTAGATACATTTTGACCTGCTGTACGCTCCTGTTGGTATTGTGAAGTGTATGTGTATTCCTTTGAGTTTCTACCAAACAGGTATGTTAGCAAGTCTCCTTGCTTGCCGCTGTTCTTGTAGGTATATTAGTTGTACATCTTCCAACTGGCCCTAATAAAGAGCCATAGCAGAAGGATTTGCTATGCATTTTAAATTGTGGACATTTCAAATTCAAGCTAACCTAAGGGTTTCATAACCTTGCCATAAATTTGTTAACAGATTCAAGATGGTTAGAAATTAACCCACTTAATGTACCTGGAGGGAAAAGGTTAAATACTAACATGAAGGTTAATGACAAAACAGTAGTTGTCCTACTGTGCAAACATTGTCTTCCATTTATGGGCACACTCTCATTTTTTCTTTCCATTTGAAGTAACTGTTTATAAGTCAGTGACATAGTGTGTTTGTTTGTGGTTTGTTTTGTTTTCATTTTTTTGTAACAGGGTTTATTTGTGCAGCCCTGAGTTCTGGGATTGAAGGCACCACCGTGGATGGTCCAGCATGTGTGTATTTATAGTGTTTCACCTTACGTGTTAGTGCCCAATATTAATGGTTCTAAAGCACACACACTCAAAGGATATCTACTTGTTTATTAAGAAGTCTATATTGATGGGGAAAGTATCTACGATGGTGAATAACAATAATAAAATGTATGCCAGGTGTGGCGGCACACAGCTTTAACCGCAGCACTCAGGAGGCAGGGGCGCGTGGATCTCTGTGAGCTGGAGGCAAAGCTGGACAACATAGTGAGTTCCGGGATAGCCAAGGCTACGTAGAGAGAAGTGAGCTGCCCGGTGTGGGTGCTGGGGGTTGGCCAAATTTAGGTCCTCTGGAAGAGCAGTAAGCGCTTTTAGTCACTGAGCCTTTTTAACATTCTGTCTCCTTCATTGTGTTTTAAAAATATGTTTTCAAATTTTGGGGGCTAGGGAGAAGTCTCCGAAGGTAAAGTGCTTGTTACAAACACATGAGGACTGCAGTTTGGATCCTTAGCATCCTTGTTTAAAAAAGGGAAGAAAGAAAGGAAGGAAGAAAAGAAGAAAGAAAGAAAGACACATTCACATACACCTGTAACACTAGTTAAAAGGGGATGGAGTAGAGAGAGGCAGATTCTCAGAGCTCTAGGCCAATCGGTCTGGCTAATCAGTAAGTTCCAGGTTACATGAGAGCCCATCCTAAAAATCAGAATCAGAGCCAGGTGTGGTGATGCATGCCTTTAACCCCAGCACTTGGGAGTCAGAAGAAGCCAGATCTCTATGAGTTCAAGGCCAGCCTGGTCTACAGGGAGAGTTCCGGGACAGCCAGGGCTTCACAGAGAAACCCCATCTCAAAAACAAAAACAAACAAACAAACAAAAAAAAAAAAACATAACTAAAGACCAGCATCAGTCAGTGACTGTAAGTGTGTTCAGCCACAGATGGAACGTTTGCATCAGCCTGCCCCCATCTAGTCTTAAGAAACAGCACAGAAGTGGGGGTGGTGTATAAGAGCTGAAAAAGAAGGAGGGACATGAAATACTGTCTCCTGTAATGACATGTCTAATGTGCACATCAACTCACAGCAGCCATCGTTCAAACCAGCCAAGAATTCAACAGGTCTGGAGGAGGGACTCCAGAGGCCTCACCCCTCTCTGAGGAGTTATTGGCAGTTGATGGCTTCTGACAGAGGGAGAATGCTGTGGTCACTTTTCTACTGCTGTGATGAGACACCATGACCAAGGCAAGTAACAGCAGAAAGAGTTTATTTGGGTTTATGCTTCCGGAGGGTAAGTGTCCACAGTGGGAGAACAGAGGCATGGAGGCTGGAGCTGAGAGTTTACATCTTGATCCATAAGCGAGAAACAGAGAGCACACTGGGAATGGGGTAAGGTTTCAGGCTCTCAAAGCTTACTCCCAGTGACAGGCTTCCTCCAAGCAAGGCCTCCAAAACCAACCCAAACAGCATCACCAGCTGGGAACCAAGGAACCCAATGCCCAAGACCATGGGAGACATTTACCATTCAAACACCACAGAGAATCACTTTTTTTTTTTTTTTTGAGAACGTGGCCACTGATAGCTTCACTCTACCCACCATGTGCACAGGGTCAGCACTAGTTGGACTTAGGGAGCTATTTACAATGATTTCAAAAGACAGATGTGAAATGGGAGATGAGGTGGTGGGTCCTGGGTGTCGGGGAGGTTGGACGGAGGTAATAGAGGATAGATGAGGTAAAAATATATTGAAGGTTGGGTACAGTGACCCATGGTTTAATCCCAGCATTCAGAAGGACAGCCTTGTCTACAAAGTGAGACTCTGTCTCAAAAACAAAGCACGTGCTGCAGAAGCATGAGATGCCATGGTCAGATTCTAGGATCCAGATAAAAAGCTGGGTGTGGCTGCTTCGTGTGCACCTGTAACCAGTACTGAGAAGTCCTGGCTCAAAGAGGTAAGAGGAATGTGGTAGGGCAGAGCAGCTGATGTCCTTCTCTGGCCTCTGTGGAGTCGAACCTGTACACATGCACATATGCCACACACATACTCCATGCTCATGTATACACACACACACACAAGTGAAAAGAATGGCTCTCTGCTGAAGCAGAATCTTTGTAACTAGACAACGCTTATGTGGGTCTTCATGTCTGGGCTTCAACCCCATTTTCTTTTTTATAGTTCGTTTGTTCTTTGGGCTGGTACAGAGCAAGTCATCAGAGTGTTCAGAATAGTCATGGTCTGAACCTGTCTGCTAAGATTATTTCAGCTATTGTTAACACGTGGAAGGGAAGATCGTTTTGAAGACAGATTGGTTTGACTCATAGCTGTCTTTCAGCTTCGGCTGTACTGTCTACCTTCCAGCTTCGTTTTTTTTTGTTGTTGTTGTTGTTGTTGTTTTCCCCCTCTACTTCTACCTCCATTTCCATCCACCCCATTTCTTGCTTGCTGTTTTTGTCAGCTGGTAATGTGTCTAGTCTCAGAATGGATCACGTTTGTAAACACATCCATTATGTGATGGCTTGGAGCACAGTGGCCATCTTGTGACAGCCCAAGATCACAGAGTAAGCCTCTTGCGATGCACACCAGAAAGAGGAAACTGTGGAGCTGCTCAGTCAATTCTACTGGAATCCCCAATTTTCCAGTCATTAGTGAGCAGTAAGTGTTCCTGTGGCTTAAGCAGTCGCTTCTCAAAGTATGGTCTGCAGACACGCATGGACATCGTTTTTGCTTGCTTTTAATGCAGAACCTTTCTCCCTCTTCCCCTGGTGAATTAGAATCTGTGGATCCACATCTCCAAGGTTTTTTGGTTTTGTCTTTCTTCCTTCCTTCCTTCCTTTCCCCATTAACTTTTTAGAAGCTTTAGTATTAGCCACTCTCTGTAAATTTTCATTTCTTGTAATTGGATCTTTCCTAATTGATACTGTCATTGGTCAGGTTCCTAAAAACATATATGCTTTAGTTTTCTAGTCTGAAAAAAGCTTCAAAGCTTAAACAAGCATATACAATGTGGAGCATGACGCCTGGCACATACCAAACACTCACCGTTAACTTCTTTACTGACTCCACAAGCATCCTTAGTTTGATTCTATTTTGTTTTAACTTCCTTAAACTCAGCAATTTCATGCATTCTTTCATTCGTTTGTCTGTTTGTTTGAGCCGGGTCTCTCTACATAGCCCTGGCTGTCCTGCCTCTCACTTTGTAGTTCAGGCTGGCCACAAACTCACAGAGAACCCCCTGCCTCTGCTTCCCAAGTGTGGGGATCAGAAGCATGTGCCAACATGCCCTGCTGAAGAAAAATTTATAACTTGATCACAGAGCCTTTTTACACTAGGGGAATGTTGGGGTCTTTGAAAACTTGCACACTGAGTCATCAGAACATTAAGGTATCTGAAGCCTTGTTTTATCACAATAGAATGATGTGCATATGCAAACCAGATGCAGGAGTGTACACAATCACAGCTTACAACATGTAAGGCCCAAGAACCATTGACCTACTTGGCAGGGAAAAGCAGATTCTTAGTCCTAGGAACTCTAGGCACAGTTAAGTTAAAATCTCTAAAATCAGGACTAATCTGCCTCCACAGAAATGGAACTCAGACTTGGGAAGAAGCGCCAATTACTAGGACAAGACACCTCAAAAAGCTTGAAAAGCTACAGCTCTGTAGTCTCCTCGTGGATAACACCAGGTTCAGCACACACCAGGGACCTGCTCTTTTTAAGCCCTTAGAGATTATAGCCCTCTCTCTTTTCCTCTCTTTCCCTCCCCTCTCCTACCCTCTCCTACTCCACCCTCCCCTACTCCCCCCTTCTCTCCCCTTCCATTCTTTTCCTCTCTCTTTTGACAGAGTTTTGCTTTGTATCTCGGGTAGACCTCACAATCCTTCTGCCATAGCCTCCCTAGGCATTACCAGCTGAGATTACAGGCAAACATCACCGTGCCTGACAATAACGAATTCTTATTCGCATAGTCCAATATGCATTTGGACTATCTGCTGAGCCACGCAATTTGGGGCATTCAGCTGTGTCCCCTTGCAAAAGATCATCCCACCTGGGTTTGTTGATAGATTACATCCTGATTGTGGTGATTTTTAATAGAAATATCCCTCTAGAGTTATGAGTTTGAATGCTTTGTGTACGGTGTGGAACTATTAGGAGAACAACTGGCCTTGTTAGAGGAAATGTATTGCTGTCTGGATGGGCTTTGAGGTCTCCTATGTTGAAGCTATGCCCAGTGTAGCATTCTGTCCCCTTCTTCTGCCTGCTGTAGCTCTTTCAGCTCTTTCTCCAGCACCTTGTCTGCCTGTGCAGTGTCACACTTCCCACTATGATGACAATGGACTAAACCTTGAAACTGTAAGCCAGCCCCAATTAAATGTTTTTCTTTATAAGAGTTGCCTTGGTCATGGTGTCTCTTCACAGCAATACAACCCTAACTAAGACACCCGCTGCACCTCACCTGTCACCGCTGGTACAGAGAAGTAAAGTAAGGCATGAGATTCTTGCCCAAGTATCCAGCTGCTCCCTCCCACCTGGCAAATGTGCATGAGGCATAGGGCAGGGGCTAGAGTCCATAGAGGCTGGGAAAGCCTAAGCGGGGGTGGAGGGGGCTCCATCTGCAAGACTTCAGGGAAGCCCTCATACCCCACAGAGTAAGGCTTTCAGCTGCTGCCATTGGGAAAGAAGGAACTATACCCTGTAAGTAATACATCACCTAGGTTGTATTTTTTTTAAGGTAGGTAATTATTCACTTTACAACTTAATCCTCTCCTCCCAGTCCCTCCCTTCTGGCCCTCCCAAATCCGCCTAACCCTCCCTCCTTTGCCCCTCAGAAAAGGGAAGACACTCACCTCCCACCCCACCCCTCACATCTAGACTCATCAGGACTGTGTACTTCCACTTTCACAGTTTTCTGGCAAGGCAGCTACTCCTGGGTGAAGTGATTGAAAGCATGCAACATAGACTATGTCAGAGATAACACCCGATCCCCTTCCTGGGAGACCCACATGGAGGCTAAGCTACTCATTGGGTACATGCTGGTCCTTTGTTGGTGCTTCACTCTCCACACGCTCCTCTGGGCCCAGGTAAGTTGGGACTGTTGTTCTTGTTGTAGAGCTCCTGTCACCTCCAGGTTCTTCTATCCTTCTGTCACCCCCCAATTCTTCTACACGGCTGTCTACGCTTTGATAAATGTTTGGCTGTGAGAATCAATTTCTGTTTCAATCTGTTGCTGGGTGGAGCCTCTCAGAAGACAGCCATGCTAGGCTCCAGTCTGCAAACACAGCCTAGCGTCAAATAGTGTCAGAGGTTAGCTCTCTCCCATGGAGTAGGTCTCAGGTTGGGTCAGGCATTGGTCACATATTCCCTTGATCTCTGCTCTATCTAAATCCCTGCATATCCTGAAGGCAGGGTAAATTCTGGGTGAAAGATTTTGTAGGTGGGTTGGTGTTCCTGAGAGACTAAAGAATTAAAAATTAGCTTTTTTGGGTTATTGAATTAAAGTTTAAAGCACAAGCCTGAACAAAGGCCAAACAGGTGGAGACATGTCCAGTCACCTGCAGGGAGGAACTAGCCTTACCTCATTCTTTTCCTGTCCACTAGAAATACAGTTGTTAGGAAATCTGCCCAAATGGTCTGGCCAGAACCTCCTGAAGAGATGCTGTCTCCTGGCAACCCACCCAGATGGCCAGGCCAGAACCGTTTATGGACTTGGCGCCTAAAGTAAACCAATTTCTCTTACCCAATTGTGAAAGGCCAAGACTTGGAGGCCCCTACTTTCGGTTTTTCCCTTAAAAACCTTGTTCCCCTGGATGGCCTTGCCTCATACCTCTGTTTCTACAGGGAGCTTGCGACCCAGGCTCGAGCTTGTATCCAATAAACCCTCATGTGTTTTGCAGTGTAGTTGATTCCTGGTGGTTTTGGGAGGGATCTCATGAACTGGGCATAACATTCCCCTCTCTCCATCATGAGTCCTGTCTGGTTAGAGGGTAGCCTCTCCAGTCTCCATGACAAAACCCACCCCACCCCATCCCCGCCACCAGGGGTTTTAGCTAGAGTCACCCCATATCCTCCTAGAAGCCTACCCTGTTGCAGGTCTCCAGCTTGTCTAAGAGATGCTCCTGCCCATGGTTACTCCTGACTCTGCAAGCCCTCTGTCCTCTCATCCCCATTCACCCTACATCTGATCCCCATCCTCATTTCCCTCAGAGTTCCCTCTCATCCTGTTCCTTGTCTTCAACCATTTCCACTGACTACTCTATTTCCCTTTCTGAGTGAGATTCGAGCATTTGCTCAACTAAGTTCATAGCAGCTCAATTAGTAACAGCCAGAAACTAGAAACAACCCAGACAATGGAAAAAGAAGTTGTGGTACATCTACACAATGGAATAGTATTCAGCTGTTAAAAAACAGGACACCGTGAAATTTGCAGGCAAATGCATGGAACTAGAAAATATCATCCTGAGTGAGGTAAACCAGACCCAAAAAGACACATACATTATGCAGGTATTTATAATTGGATATTAACTATATTGTACAGGATAGCCATACTACAATTCACCTAGGTTTTTTTTTTTTTTTACCATTACTTTATGTGCATTGATATTCTGCCTACATGTCTATGTGAATAGAATGTCAGATCTTGGAGTTACAGACAGTTGTGAGCTGTCATGTGGGTACTGGGATTTGAACCCAAGTCATCTGGAAGAGTAGTCAGTGCCCTGAATTCTGCCTTAGCTTGTTGTTGGGATATTCGGAGATGAGACAGATGTTTCTTAGTCTACCCTTGGGAAGAAATCTTATCAACAGCATTGAGTGATGATGAAGGGGGTGGAGGTTTATTATGCACCATCATTTGGGGCCCGATAGCCAAGGGTCTTCTATCTGATAGTTCCAGTACCATGTAAATATGATTTTATCTTTGTGGCTACGTAAAATTCCAATACCTGTGAGCACTACATTTTCTTTCTGCATTCATCTGCTGAGGGACATCCATCACAATAGTCATATCTTGGCTTTTGTGAGTAACACAACAGTAAAGATGGGTGTGTAGTGAAGGAGGATCTTAAGTGTTTTATGGTAGACCTGGAGATGGATCCATCATTTCTTCTTAGGTTCCTTTGGTGGAAACTAGTCAAGAGGTTGAAAGACAGCTAAGAAAAAGAATACAATTGTCAGCAAATCCATGAGAAGAAAAAACAGACAGCAGGAAGGTTGAAATGGGTTCATAGGCACTATGTTAAAAGCGTTCCACTTTGTGCAATTTAACTTATTTATAGGGAAAGACAAAAAAGTCATTGATTTATTAATTGCTTCATTCAACAAATGAAAGATCTTGAGAACAACTCGCTGAGTATGTGATGAATTTTATCTGACAAATTGTGGCATTATGAGGAATTTATTAGAATTTATATTGTATATTTGGTATTTATCCTGTTTCCTAGTGTAAGACCCTTAAAACCTTTGGAATATCCCAAGCTATGAGTGTCTTTTTGTGCTAGTTGCCTGGCTGGTAGACTTCTCAATAACATCAACATCGTACTGGTCACCAGAGAGACCAAGGCAACTACTCAAGGGTTGGTTAGGACTTGAACCCCTATTTTGTCACCTTTTGTGAGTCCATCACCAACAGCCAAGGTCTCAGTCATGCCTGTGGAATGAGGTCTTCACAGAACAGCTTCTGAGAGCTAAACATGAGAGTCCTTGAGGGGCGGTGCTCTTGAGAAGACACAGAAGCTGTGCCGATCCCCACAGCCTGGCCTTATATATGCCATCTGGCTGCTCATTTGTATCCTTTGTGAGTAACTGGGAATGTGATGGCTGATGTTGGTTGTTAATTTGACAGCATCTATACATGAAAGAAATTTGACCCTATGGGACAACAGACTTGCTCTGCCCATCCTGCTCAGTTCTCCCCAGACAACAAATACTCAAGACACTGAATCACTGGGATCACGGAATCAAGAAATGCTTCAAAGTGCTCATGACCCAGCAACCGTGACCTGCTCTCTTCGGGTTCGTTAACCTCTTGTACTGTCCATCCCTCCTCCTCCCAGTCGATTATCAGCCTTCCCCTGCTGTTTGGAATGCTATCTTAGCTTACTACGTGATTGATTTCGTTAGTGATGGGCATTGCCTGTAAAAGGAACACTCTTAACTTTTTTTTTCCTTCATGTTTTGACTTACTGCCCAGTTATTAAAGATACAATAACTTGGAGGAAAAAACAAACAAACAAACCAAAAACGTTTGGCTTTTGTCTCGACCTTTTTTCTTTTCTTTTTAAAAATCTCGTTTCTACCCTTCATTACCAAGCTAATATCCTTCAAATCTCAACGAAAATGATACTTACTCAAGAAAGACTTAAAAAACATTTATTTGTTCATTATTTACAGTGTTCTGCCTGCACACCAGAAAAGGGAACCAGATCTCACTACAGATGGTTGTGAGCCATCATGTGGTTGCTAGGAATTGAACTCAGGACCTTTGGAAGAACAGCCAGTGCTCTTAACCTCTGAGCCAGCTCTCCAGCCCTTGGTTCCATCTTGAATACAAGTTATCTTTGGAGCACTCACTATTAACAATGTCCTAGGTGCTGAAGCAGAACTGTGAACAAAGTCAGACAGTGCCATTGCCTTCTGGGTAGTCATAGTTTCATAATGGATAGAGACATGGATGTAAACAAACATGAGGTAAGAGAGTGAAGTGTGACACAGTGGTGCTTCAAGAACCGAGATGAAACACATCTCAATTTGCAGGGGTTGTAGTGGCAGGGGAATAATGCTACAGGTAGGATTCTTGACATGGTTTTTTGCTGTTGTTTGGTTTGGTTTTTCTGTGTGGCATACACTTTTCAAAGCAATGTGTGTACACTGTTGTTTCATCTCACAACTACCCAAGGAACTTACTTTCCTCACTTATATGGCTGAGGAAGTAGAACGGGGAAAGTTATTTTTCTCGTGTGCACTGAGCTTGTAAGTGGTGGTGCCTGTGTTTGAGTCCAGGTGTTGCATTTAGGGAATGGCCATGAAGTCGAACTTGAGGTTTACTGCCTGTGACGTTAGTGCTAATCCTCAGCGCAGCGGAACCTAGCATCCACTGGGGAATGGACCTCTTGATTATGTAAACTGGGGAGGAAAGACTCGCACACTGTGGTTGTCTTCCTCTTCCGGGATCCTGGACTATGAGAGGAGGGCAGGAGCCTTCATCACTCTTGGCTTCCTGTTTGTGGGTGTCATGTGACTGGCTGCCTCAAGGCTCCCATTTTGACTTGCCAGTCAAGTTGGACGAGGCCCTTGAGCTATGAACCAGAATGAACTCTTACCCTTAATGGGGTGGGTATTGCTACAAAGAACTACCACAATGTTGTGTGTGTGTGTGTGTGTGTGTGTGTGTGTTTGGTTTTGTTCATTTGTTTTGAGGCATGTGGGAAACTTTGGAACTTTGGACTAGAAAAGAAGTTGAATGATGTAGGCTGAGCTGAAGTATGAGCCTGGATAATAGTAATAAATGTTGAGAGAAATATAGAGAAAGGTAGAGGCCCACCTCATGATATTTTAAAGGGAAGCAAGAACTTCAAGAGAAACTGAGCAATTGGGTAACTAGGCTAGAGGCTTTCCTGTGATACGGTGGCAAACAAAAACAGATCTGGCTGTTTTCTGCCCTTGTACTAAGAACTTGCCTGGAACTAAATTAGATTTCAGGAGTGATACTGAGTCTGTGATGGTTACTACTGATTCCCTTATGTAGGTCTACACTGGAAAAGAGCAAGTGGACCAGAAAGAAATACAAGATGTGGTTTGGAGAATAAAGGGGGGGGGGGTACTGGGAATCCTAATGCTAAAGCAGGACATGTGCTGGAAGATGAGCTGTAACTGTTAAGGAAATGAGCGCAGGTTAGGTGAGGCCTTCCGTGAACTGGGGCAGATGGGAGGATGTCCTCAGGGCAAGATACCACTCAGCAGAGCTTCCGGTGTGTGAAAGAAAGAGGTCTAAGGAGTTCTCAGGTCCGAGGGAGCAGCTGCACACAGAGCTGCTGCTGCTACGGTCTGAGGAGGCCAGGGTCCACCCCACCCTGGCAGCTGACTTTGGCAGTGTCCATGCAGTGCTAGCCTTGGAGGCATGGAAGATACAAGACGGAGACATAGATTCTTCCTCCATGGTTGCGATTATATACCTATTTCCTGAGTGATACTGGGTCTGTGGCATAGTTACTACTGACTTCTCTTATGCAGGTCTACCCTGGAAAAGAGCAAAGACGGGGGAAGGGGAGAGAGAGAGGATCGTTTACTAAGTGGCTCACTTGCCCTTCCAGCTAAGCTGGCTGGCCAGTGTTAGAAAAGGACATCCTTGGTGTCTCGGAAAGAAACACAAACATAGCTAGGTAACCGGGCAAGGTTACTGGAGTTACAGAAAGATTTTCTCTTTGGAAAAAAGTGTGTGCATGACCCAAACCAGGTGAACAAACACACCAGGGCAGGAAGTCCTCTTAGTGAATTGTGTGGAATCCCAGCGGAAGGAGTGCAACATCACCGTCTGGTGCGACTGGCTAATTCATAATGAGTGGGAAAGGGAGAGCTAAGCTGGAGGGCCAGCTCTCAAGATGCTCCAGGGGTTTCGTGAGCAGAGACACACGGAACAGATTCACAGGATGGGGAGGATTACGGCCTAGCCACCGTTCATAGGAGGGGGGAAAGTCCATTTCTCGCAATTTCCCCCTCTTCAGTACGCATTTTCATTTGTTTTTTTTTTTTTTCCAAATCTGACAGCATGTCTTGACTTTCTGGAGTCTCTCGAAAGAGTGTGGTAAGTGACTGAGGATTGGTTGGTGACAGCAGTCTTAATGAGCCTCGGGAGGAGACCCCTAAGGCAGGGAGCTAACTAGTCCATCTACCTCTAGCATGTCTTAAGATGATCCCATCTTTCTAGGAGCGGCCTTTGGCTGATCTGATTGACCTGGGCCAGTTGGAATGTTAGGTGTCCATCTGGGCCAGAGAAACCTGTTTTAGTAACCAGAAGCTTCACTTACCAGGACTTTACTGCCTCTCTGACATCGCTCAAACTATAGAGGTAAGCACAGACTCACTTAGGAACAAGATTAGAGATCAGGGCCTTCGAAACATTTCCGGTATCTCTGGTCTCCTCCAAGGATGAGGCTGCCATGAGGCCCAACTGCATTCCTGGCATTTAAACGAGAGAGAATCTGGTTTCTTTTGCTGGGGGCTCTTCTTACCATAAACTCTGTGTGTGTGTGTGTGTGTGTGTGTGTGTGTGTGTGTGTGTGTGTTGTGAGTCAGGGTTTCTCTCTGTAGCTCTGGCTGTCCTGGAACTCATTCTGAAGATCAGGCTTCAAACTCACAGAGCTCCGCCTGCCTCTGCCTCCTGGGTGCTGGGATTAATGGCATACACCACCTCCTCTGCTGCCACCGCCACCTGGCATGTCTGGCCAATTCTAACTTCTTATTTGTATCATCTCACCACCCCCCACTCAAAGAAGTAACCCTAATGATGTTTTAGAAATGGGTCAATGACCAATCTGTCTTTTTCTGGCTTGAATGGGGATGTCGAGTATAGCTGTTGAGGTATATCTCTGGTAGGTTTATCTAAAAGACCCCCCCACAAAAAGATGTCAGTTATGAGAGGGAATGGGGTCTGGGATCTGGGTCTGCTTTCCGTGGGACTCAGCTATAAGAAGGAGTACTGCGTAACTTGTCACCACAGCTTTTCACAAAGAAGGGGACAGATTCCTAGGAATCCGGTTGCCACCTCTCCTCTGGTCTTCTCTAATTTGGACATGGAGCGATCACCCTCGGTGTCTTTTTATCATCATGATGAGGATGCGATGACTTTAAGGGCCGCTGTAGAGTCGATATGGCATTCAGACCAGATGCAACTGGTCTGGAAGACACCGCCCCACTCCACACCCATCCACCCACCACACACAGACACACACAGCAACTGGTAGAATGGGAAAATTAGATGGTCAGTAGCTGGGAACACATGGTTATCAGCATCCAGGCTTTAATCTTTGTAAGCAAGCTGCATAGCCAAGAGCACAAGAGGCTACCAGTAATGTCAGGGTTCAGCCTGGTGACATAACCTCGTTTATAGCTGCCTTCAGGCAGAGAGAATGGGGAAAGAGGCTGCCTCAGGATCCAGAAGCAGCTCTGGGATGTGTGGGCAGGTAATTTGGGGGTAGGGTCCATGCAGGACAAGAGCAGGGCTCTCTGGGAGTTTGTCTCTCCTGTGTCTACATATAGACCATGTGTACAGGGCATACTGCCCTTATGGTGGAAGGTTCTATTTCTGGACAAATATTGACCCATGAAATCCACACAAAAATTGGAAGTCTGGTAGCCAACCAATCCTTCATGTATCTCAATTTTTAAAAAAGATTCCTTTATTTTCATTTAATGTGTAGAAGCA
Organism: Pachyuromys duprasi; assembly: GCA_028658305.1. Lineage (NCBI taxonomy): Eukaryota > Metazoa > Chordata > Mammalia > Rodentia > Muridae > Pachyuromys > Pachyuromys duprasi. Next base: position 9,225,391 of record CM053748.1, on the reverse strand, counting down.
TTTGCCTGAATGCAGGTCTGTAACATGTGCATACCTGGTGCCCATGGAAGCCAGAGAATGTGCTGGATCACCTGGAGCTGTAGTTATAGACAGTTGGGAGCTTCCACGTGGGTACCAGGACTTAAACCAGGGCCCTCTACAAGAGCAGTAAGTGCTCTTAGCCACTAAGCCATCTCTCTAGTCTTACCCTGTGTCTGTCCATCAAGTCAGTTATCACCATCAGAGCACAGGATCCAACAACGGTGTGGGACTACAGTAATATCTGATCTCTCTCCCTCCCTCTCCTCTCCTCTTTTGATTGATTGATTGATTGATTGATTGATTGATTGATTTTTGGCATTGTAGATCAGATTTAGGGTCTTACTCATACTAAGCAACTGAGCTGCAACTTTTCATTTCAGCCCATTAAGCCATTAACAAGTTCCCAAAGCAGACCTGATGACTTTACTTGGATGATTAAGTGAGGCAAACATATTTACTGTAGTCCAAAGATGACACACGCCATAAACAGTTGCCCTACCTCACACATACTAACTTGTTAATTTCTTTACAATAGTCTTATTAAGAGAGGAAAGCCAAGACTCAGAGGACTAAATGAGTTGTTTAAAGCCGTAGAAGATGACATGATGGAGAATTCATTCCCAAGCTGCCTCAAGCCAAACTTTGTCCTCTTCTCATCGTCACCTACCATACCTGAGGGCTTTAAAGACCATGAAAACCAAATTTGTGTAACCAGTGACCAAATTATATTGTGTAGCTGTGCTGTTCATTATGTTTTTGAGAGTCTAGACAAGTACAAGGGAATTAGCAAGAATAGAGCCTGGTAGAAGATGCAGTTCTGATAGAAGATGCAGTCTGTTCTTCCAAAGGACCTGAGTTCAATTCCAAGCAACCACATGGTGTCTACAACCATCTTTAGAGAGATCTGGTACCCTCTTCTGGCCTGCTGGCTCACATGCAGGCAGAACACCATATAAAAAACAATAAATAAATCTTTAAAAAAAAGAAGAAGATGCTGTCTTTTGCTACTTTGTGGGTTCTTGGGGTGCTCTTCTCCTGACAATGTCTTCTCTGGTTCAAATGCCTTCTCTTCTCTGACCCTACCCAATCATCTTGGCCTCTGTTGGGCTATTTATATCCTCTCTTGTTCACAAGAATCCAGAGGCACCTGACACTGAAAGTCATAGGGTCAAGGAGTTCTGAAGGCTAAGAATTCCCAAAGGGCCAGTTGGCTAGAAACTGGGGATCCTTTAAAGGGCCAGGCACACAAAATAAGTCACACTACACTATTCTATTCTGTAATCATTTATCAAATGGTCATGTAACTGACTTGTAAGGGTCAGTCATTTTATCCATATGTGGACTGTGTGCTGAACAGTGTCCAAAGATGAGTCAACTTGTTTATATTCTTGTTTTGGTTCCCAAAAGTCACTAAGGTGCTCAGAAAAAGGCCCAGCACAGACAAAATGGAATTAGAGAATTGGACCTGACTGTGAAATGTTTTGTTGACTCTTCAGGTTTGGGTGTTCTCTTGTTTGTTTATTCTCTTGCTTGTTTGTTTGTTTGTTTTGTTGTTTTTCCTGCCATCCTACTCCAAACAGAACAAGCGTGTATTCCCATGGGAGAGAGCAGGAGTCCCTGATCTGGATTTGCTTAAGGTTTACCATTTCTTATGGTGAGTTTCTAGACCTAGGATGAATTATCAGGATTTACTATAGTGTAGAATTTTAAATTATGAAACATAAAACATTCCCCCAATTTTAACACTGAAATCCAAACACTATTAAGTCCAGATCTTAAATCTTCCATTAGGGGCTTGAAGAAGAGAATGAGGAGGGCATAACCCAAGGAAAGACTGTTTTCAAAGGAAGTCTGGCCTCAGCCTGATGCTGTGGGCATGTTCTGTTCCCAGACTTATTTAGCCTAGGGCCAAAAGAGTTGGGCTTGTCTGCGCAGTCACTGTCTGGGTCAGAGGTGTGGTTCCCGACACAATTCTGGGTTTCTGGAAGTGCTACGACAATAACCTAATTGGAAGCTGGAACCCAAACGGAGAGAAAAGGCTGTCCAAAGGGCTGAGTGAAACCGGACAGAACTGAAGTTGTGTCCTGTGTGCCTACTCTGTGCTTCTTTTACTAAGGACCTAATTCTGGCCAGGGACAGATGCTCCAGAAGTAGCCAGAGGGTGTGGAGAAAGACTCAAGGATCTGAAGTCTAAGAGTCTGGGGAATTATAGATCCCATAGGAGTCTGGCTGCCAAGAGTAAGATCATGGCCCCCTCCACAGTTTTAAAACACAGTTAGACAATTTAAACATGAGCCAGAACACCAGCTCAGTGGGGAAGGCAAACACTGGCCAGCTTAGGGCAGTTTTTATCGTAAGCAGGTTGCCCTCTGAGATTCACACACGTGAAACAAGTTCGCTCAACTCCAGAAGTAATGAGACTAATTCTAAGAAGAGAAATGGTGCCCTTTGGTCACTCTCTTTTCAGAGACTTAGAGTGAGGATAAGAACAAGGTCAGATCAAGCCCATGCCGGGAAGTCATCGAAAAATCTAAGAAAAGTCTCTGTACCAGAGACAAGCACATTGGGGCTGAAAGCCGGGGACAGATCACAAAACAGTGTGACAAGCATGTGACACAGAATGCACTGGGGATTTTTTTTTCAGCTCTGTAGTATTGTTTTCAGCGTAAAGGTCAATGCATTTCGTAGACTCTTCCCGTGAAGTGCGTTTGTACCTCTCTTTTATACCTCGGCAAGGAAAAAAGGAGTCGCCGGGCAGTGGTGGCACACGCCTTTAATCCCAGCACTCGGGAGGCAGGCAGATCTCTGTGAGGCCAGCCAGGTCTACAGATCGAGTTCCAGGGCAGCCAGGACTGCACAGTGAAACCCTCTCTCTGAAAAAAAAAATAAGGAGAAGGAAGGAAGGAAGGAAGGAAGGAAGGAAGGAAGGAAGGAAGGAAGGAAGGAAGGAAGGAAGGAAGGAAGGAAGGAAGGAAGAGAAGAAAAGAGAGCAAAAATAGATGGGGTCTTAGCTCAGTGGTAGAATGCCTGCTCGGCTTTCATGAGGCCCCAGGTTGGATCTCCAGCACCTCAAAACCATCACTGCCAACAAAACTGCCACTTAAGCAGTGCAACATCTTCAGTTTTAACACACACACACACACAGACACTACAAATCAATGGAAAGGAGGGAAAGGTCTATTGGATTACAGAGAGGGGATGAACCACGTCTCTCCCTTATTAGAGGACTCAGTTTTAGTCTCTGTGCTTCCGAAGAAAAGAGAAAAATGGACTGATAACCAGAAAGTCATTAGTTTCTGTCAGTTGCTTCCAACTCAACAAGAACAAAAGCACAAGAGGAGGCTGGTGGCAGCGGCTACCAGTGTCCTTGAAAGAGCGGCTAACACGTACCACTTACTCAGTATGGCTCTGGCTCTGGGTTAATTGTTTCTCACCCATTACCTAATTTAATCCTTTCTTAATCCATTGAGTAAAGGTTTCGCTTTACTGATGAGCAAAGGAAAATTTGAAGAGGGTAAGCGGTTTGCCTGAGGTCGCATAGCTGCTGAGTAAGGACATGGGGCTGGAAGGCAGGTGAGACTATCTCCCACACTCATGTTCATGAAACTGTGCCACTTCAGTGACTTGATAAGACCTGGTGTTTTGCAATGAGGAGGAGGAGGAAGAGGAGGAGGAAGAGGAGGAAGAGGAAGAAGAAGAAGATATCAAAACACTTCCTTTCGGTCAGCATTTATCAGCAACATTTCTTTGTAGGGAGGGTCCAGAAAGCTGCATATTGTCATACAGACTGCAGAGGAGACCAAGTGACCTGTCAGAAGCTGTGCCTGTCTTCCCGAAGCTACCATTGCATAACCAGTCTTTATACAGTCTGCGAATTATCCTGCTGGATAATGGATTTTAAATTGCATGTTTAAGTAGACTAAGAACTCTATAGTTAGTGGGTTATATTTAAGAAACCACAGAGTAGATAAGGCGCACAATTAAAGAATCCGTTTCTTCCAAACCCCTCATTTGTGTTAGGATACCCCGTTGCCATCGCCTCCATGCAGGCAGGAGTTTTGATCCGGTAGCAGTGAAGTCTGGCCCAGAAGTCTGCAGACTCTGAATTATTTATCAGAAGCCGTTACTTAACTCACATTTGACACAACTGTTTACGTTCACAGACAATTTTGGGTTACCTGAAGTTAGACAAGATTGGATAATCCTTGAGTAATCTGAGGTAAGAGGTAGAATTCTAAGACAAATGTTAGTTTACTGGCAGCTTGCTTTGGTTACCCTGGAGACCGGACTATCGAGCCTCCTGTTTATACTTTTAGAAAATATCTGGAGTTGCTCAGTGCTATAGTGTCTGCTAGTGTGCTTAAGGCCCAGCACTACAAGAAATAAACAGGTCAAGGACTCCAAAGACCTTTTGTTTTGTTTTGTCTTTGAGACAGGGTCTCATTATACATTTCTAGCAGACGCAGAATTGCTATGTAGACCAGGCTAGCCCCACACTCACACAGGTAAATTTATATTCATTTATCTGTTTATTTACAGGCAAGGTCTCACTGCCTGCCTCAGAGTCCTCATGCTTCTTATGTGCTGGACCTACAGCATAGGACACCATGTCCAGCTGTGTTTAACTTTCAGGAATTTATGTATGTATGTATTTATTTACTTACTTATTTTTGTTTTCTGAGACAGGATCTCTCCTGTGTAGCCTTTGCTGTCCTGGGACTCACTCTGTAGACCAGGCTGTTTTTGAACTCACAGAGAGATCCACCTGCCTCTGCCTCCCAAGTACTGGGATTAAAAGCTCACTGCCTGACTTTATTTTATGTTTTTAAGAAAATACAGTAGCCGGGCATGGTGGTTGACACCTATAATTCCAGCATCCAGGGAATCAGAGGCAGGCAGATTGCTGTGAGTTCAAGGCCAGGCTAGTCTACAAAGATCATAACACCCAAGGCTACACAGAGAAACCCTGTCAGCTGTGAGTCGAAACAGTCGGAGCATGTTTAACCTGAGAGGAAACAGTCTCTCTTCACACACACTCAAACTCCAGTCTGTCAGCTCTTCAACTATTCTTTTCCTTGCCATCACGGTGTCCTCTTTCTTTCTTTCTTTCTTTCTTTCTTTCTTTCTTTCTTTCTTTCTTTCTTTCTTTCTTTTTTATTTTTTTTTAAAGATAAGGTCTGGAATTCACTATGTAGCCCAGGTGCGCCTTGAACTCCATGCAGCTCTCCCAAGTGCTGTGATTACAGGTCCAAAGGGTTTGTGATTATACCCCATGCACCTTGTGCCTCCTCTTTGGAGCTCAGGCTCCCTTTGATGCTCTCCTCTGAGCAGGCTGTGAGACTTTAACACTCGCTGAGCACCGCCTCTACAGTTTCTTGATGTGTGTGGGTGCTAAGTCCTGCACACATGCCTGTCCATACACCACGTGGGCAGTGCTCCCAGAAGCCAGAAGAAGTCGTTGGGTTCTCCAGAATTAAAGTTATGAGTGTGCTAGAAACCAAACCCTGGTCTTCTGCAAGAGCAACAGGTGCTCTTAGTCAATGAGGTCCCTCCAGCCCTAGCCTGACCTTCTAGTACTCAATTTCCAACTGTCTCATTTTTAATTATCCCAATCTTCTCTACTCCATGGGTAGACAGTTCTGCTTCTCATGATATACTATACCTATGTATTGGTCTAAATATATTTCTGTTTGTTTGTTTTTCTAGACAGGGTTTCTCTGTGTAGCCTTAGCTGTCCTGGACTTGCTTTGTAGACCAAGCTGGCTTTGAACTCACAGAGATCCATCTGCTTCTGCCTCCCAGAGTGCTGGGATTACAGGCGTGCACCACTGCGCCAGGCTTGTTTTCTCATTTTTAATGAACATGCTGACAACTAGAATCCCTGCATTTTTCCAATGTTTGTGTTGTATTTCCCAAGCTGTGCTCCGAATGCCATGTGTCCTTCCCACTGCTGTGTCTCTGCTGGACCTGTTTCTTACTTGTTCTGGGCTTTATCCCATTCATGTGCAACATTTTTCCTTTTATATTGTTAGTTAGGTATATATGGGTTGGTCTGTGGTGGGTAGCATGTACAGTTGCCTAGGAAGTTCAAAGAGGGCTTCAGATCCCCTGGATTTCATTGTACTCTTTAAATCACTGGCTTGCAATAGAGGAACACCTTCTAATCTCAGTTTGATGGCTCCAATGGCTCAGAGCTTCTAACAGAAACAGTCAAATAGACAGTAAGTCCCAATTAACCCTTTTTTCTTGGATCTCCTCTGTGCTCCTCCTCTACTGCTGTTTCTAGCATGCATTTATTTACTTTGGGTGTATGTGAGTGTAGCAGCATCTACAGATGCCGTGGAACATCTGTAGAGGTCAGAGGGCAAACAGAGGGAACTGCTTCTCTCTTTCCAGCATATGGAACCTGGGATCAAACTCAGGTCATCAGGCTTGACAGCAGGAGCCTTTGCCCTCTGAACCATCTTGCTGGCTGTTTTGTTTTGTGTTTTCAGATTTCTGTACCAAAGTGCCATGGAAGGATCCTGTCAGGGTGCTAGGATGAGTAGAAGTCTTTTGTCTCATCCCATATGTAGACATTTTGGACTAAAACATAAAGAAATACTCAGAGCAAGAAAAATATCTGAGAAATTGGAGCAAGAAGGAATCAAAGCTTTGCTGCTCATATGGGAGGCATATCTGACCTCTCTTAGGCTGGGAGCTGAGGCTGCTGCCCTGGACCTTGAGCATCCATGGGGTTGCAAAATTAGGACTCTAAGAATGCAACATGGAACCAGGCATGATGACAGAGATGGGTAATTCCAGCTCTTGGGAGATGGAGGGAGCAGGGTCAGATACCAGGGTCATCCTTAGCTACACACTTAGTCTTCAGCCAGCCTGGGATACATGAGACCATGTTTTTAAATGGGGAAGATGTGGGAGTGCCGGCACATGCCTTTAATCCCAGCACCCAGGAGGTAGAGTAAGGCACAAATCCATGAGTTTCAAGCCAGCCTGGTATACATAGTGAGTTCCAAGCCAGTTAGAGCTACATAATGAAATCCTGTCTCAGAAAAACAAAAAATCAACCAACCAAACAAGCAAAGAAACCTGGAAATTCCAAAGGCCCTGAATTGCCATAAATGTGAGCCAATTTGAATAAAAAAAAAAAAGATGATCTAGAAATGACAGAGACCTCAGAGACTGTCTGAGTGGGATTGCCCTGTACTTGAACTGCCCGAAGCCAAGAGATTAAAAATGAATGGATAGTCAGCAGGAACCAAAGCAGTAGCAGCATGGGATACCCAAGCAGGCAGAGAAGATCTGTGAAGACAGACAGCCGTCTTTCCTGAGGGAGCCAAGGAGGCAAAGCTGCAGTCCAGGTAGCTAAGCCTAGGGCAGGAGCCTGGAGGTTCTGCCTTCTCATGAAGAGACTCTAGAAAGGAGACTACAACATGGTCAAAACCAAGATAAAGAACAGGCAAATGCCATACCCAGGACTACACAATAACCTGGTAACTGCTAACCACATCCCCACTGCACAGGATCTTCCCCATTAAAAGTCCTCATTTTGTCACCAGCAAACTTGCTGGTAGCCAGGATGAATGATGCTGCCTGGGGTTCAGCAGAGTGCAAAACTGCTGCCTGGGTCCGGACTGGCCCCTGTCCTCGCTGCTCTTGAGGCTCAGGGTCAGAAGGTGTCTCAGGTGTGACTCCGGTGACATCTCAGCAGATGGGTTCACCTGGGTTGAGCACCAAAGTCTTGAACTATTCTTGATTAATCTTAGAATAGGGGAGCCCCCCTACCTAGACACCTCAGCTCATCTATTCACATGAGGACTGAGTTCATCTTCCTCCCCTGTGATCTTGTAGGGAAGTCCTATCAGGGGGAAGTGATCAGAAAGCAGTCAACATAGTCTGTGTCAGAGATATCTCCTCACTCTCCTAACTATTGGGCTGGCATGAAGCCTCAGATGCCCATCAGACTTGTCTTTTGGGGGTCTGTGCATTGTAGTATGTCTATCCTGTACTATAAGACCAAAATCCGATTATAAGTGAGTATATACTGTGTGTGTCTTTCTGTGTCTGTGTTACCTAACTCAGGATGATCTTTTCTAGTTCCATCCATTTGCCTACAAATTTCATGATTTCCTTGTTTTTAGCAGCTGAATAGTATTCCATTTTGTAAATGTACCACAGTTTCTTTATCCATTCTTTGGTTGAGGGACATTTAGGTTGTTTTCAGTTTCCGGCTGTTACAAATAAAGCTGCTATGAACACGATTGAGCAAGTATCCTTGTATGGTGGAGCATCTTTGGGTGTATGCCCAGGAGTGGTATAGCTGGGTCTTGAGCTATGGTTATTCCCAGTTTTCTGAGAAAGCACTGTGATTTCCAAGCTTTCACTGCTACCAGCAACGAGGGAGTGTTCCCCTTTCTCCACACCCCCTCCAGCATGTTTTTAAAAAGTGGAGGAGAGTAGCCAGGCACACAAAGCCCAGGGTTTTTGTTTGTTTGTTTGTTTGTTTTTCAGTATGAAATTTTAAAAAATAACAATGTGAAAAACAAAACCTTATGAAATCCATAAAACTCTAGTATGAGAATCAAAGTATGAATGAGGGCAGGCAAAGAGACGACTCTGAGGCCCTCACAGTGAAAACCCGTGACCTGAGTTCAGCTCCTGGGGCTCACAGGTAGAAGGAGGGAATTTCAAGGCCATGCATGCCTCCACCGCACAAATAAATAAGTAAGTAAATGTAATAATTTTGTTGTGAGTACCAGTGAAACTATTCCCTAGAGAGGAAGCTTCCACTATCCTGGTTTTGACAGCAACAGTAGTTACTTTCTTATCTGAAGAGAAACTCTCAAGCCAAGAAAGTAGAAATGCAGAGAGTACATTTATGTTCGTGTAGAGTTTAAAAGACAAGTTAACACCTGAAAACTTGCTACAAGTGATGAAAAATCTAGAATTAAAGGGGGGTTGGCTGGAAAGAAAGGACAGGCATATTTTTCTCAAAGAGAGAGAGAGAAAACAGGACCATCTTCAGTGTGCTGAAGCCTCATTATATAATGTGAACATATTTTTATTTCTAGTGATTGTCAAAATAAAAGTTTGTACACTGGTTAATTGTCATGGAGTAAAATAAAAATAAAAATAAAAGAGCTTGGCTAGGTGGTGGTGGTGCATGCCTCTAATCCATCACTCAGGAGGCAGAGGCAGAGCAAGTTTCAAAACAGCCAGGACTACACAGAGAAACCCTAGCCTGAAAAAAACAAAACAGAACAACAAAAGGGAGCCTTTTAGGTTTACAGACACTGAGAACTTATTGTCCACAGATAAGAACAACAAAGAATGTATTTTAACATGAAGGTGAACGGACAAAAGGAGTGTCGAACTTGATGGTGAAACAAATCACAGCTGAAATTTGAAATGTGCACTGTTTACTTTTGCCTTAGGAGATACGTCAAAAATGATCTTGAGAGACAGACTCTTACATCTGCAAAATTTTTCCAGTAGCCATCGAAGTTACAACAGTCATAAGACACATCAGAAACATTTGACATTCTTAATGCCCAGACGTGTACCCAAAGCCTCATAAACTCTAAAAAAGAAAGAAAGAAAATTATACATCTACACGGCCATAATTAAATCTAAATTTGGGAGACAAGTGGAAAGGGTCGGCCTTAATTTATAATTAGCTGTTTTAAATTCCAGTAGCTGCTAATGCTTAAAGTGAAACGGAATTCCCAGTATGAATCCAGAATCAATGACGTCAGGACCCGAGACATCCTGAGCTTAAGTCTGAGGACAGCTGGTCTCGTCACCTTTGACTTACCGTAACCTCTCAACTGCTTTCTTGAATTAAAGGGTTTGAAGAAGATTGCAATGCTTACCCAGGCAAGCCTATACTTCTGTGGTTGTAACCGGCGTATCAGCAGGCCTGGGGTTGACCTCAGCTTCTAAACACCCCATCATTTGATATCTCATTTTGAATGTGTTATTTTATACTTGCTCCAGCCATTAGCCGCCTTCTTCTTCTTCTTCTTCTTCTTCTTCTTCTTCTTCTTCTTCTTCTTCTTCTTCTTCTTCTTTTTGCGTGAAGTCAGGTGAGTTATTTCAAGGTGAAAACAGTCGCTCACATGAATTTTAGCCTCATCAAGCTACGTAAAGAGGAGCTACTCAACGTTAGGAAATGTTACTTAAGCTTTCTGCTTGCCCGAGGCTGCCGTTCTAACCGCGAGAGCTCCCGAAAACGTCGATGAGAAGGTGTGAATGTAAACAGTGGTGCCTTTCTATGTACCCCATACAGTTTGTGGGGATTATGAGACATGGAAAAACTGGATGGGGCCAATTTGTGGGGTTCTGTTCTGGCAGAACTGGGTAGTTTAGCTTCGAGCTGTTAAGGAATGGAGAATTCATTCACTTTCCACAGTAAGCCAGTGATTAGCCAAATACAGGTGGAACGATAATAAAACCTTTCCATTGCCAACAGTTGTCTACCATCCACATCGAGGTTATTTCTCTTTTCAGGGGCTGGAGAGAAGGCTCAACGGTTAGGAGCAGCACCGACTGCTCTTCTAGAGACCTAGCCGGCATTCCCTACGCTCACAGGGCAGCTTACAAACCGGCTTTACCTCCGGTTCCAGGAGATCCAGCGCCCTCTTCTGACCTCTGTGGGCACTGCATGCACACGGTGCACAGACATACATGCAGGCGGAACAGCCCTACACATAAAGTAAATATTTTAACAACATTTACCTATCTAAGACGTAACTAAAAGATAGCACAGCTATTGAGAGTCATAAAACAGACTAAATTTGCCCCTCATTATTATTTTGGCTAAAATCCACATTTCTTTTTGTTTCTTTTTTATATTGTAAGTCACTTCCTCTCCTTAGCTTCTGTGACAGCACAAGGTCTTCTTTTTGTCTTTTGCAATTATTTAAAAACACACAGACAGGCACGCGCGCGCGCACACACACAAAACATCTTTGATATCTGGTTGTGGAAAAGGACATCGAAAGTGCAAGTCAAAAATAACCGATGGCTGGCTGTTTCTTGACGCCTGACTGCAGGGTGATGTGCACTTGGATCTTGAAACGGATGAGACACCACATCCAACCCTATGTGCCTAGAGACAGATGTCTAAAACCAGCTAGAGCATGTATCTAACCAAATGTGGAGACAATGCTATCATGTGAGCCCTTGGAGGTTGAGGCAGAGAGCTCACCAAGACAAGCTGGCCTATACCGTCAGAGGCTGCCTCAAAAAGTGGAAAGGGAAGGGGTCTACAGCAGTGAGCCAGCAGCACAGCCTAAAACAGGTCAGCTGCACGGGGTACCTTAAATGTTCTAGGAGCCACACTATAAAAAGTAAAATTAGGGGGGCTGGAGAGATGGCCCAGCGGTTGAGAGCGCTGGCTGTTCTTCCAAAGGACCTGAGTTCAATTCGCGGCAGCTCACAACTGTACGCAATTCCAGTTGCAGGAGATCTGACACCCTCGCACAGACACACAAGAAGGCAGAATCCCAATGTGAAAAAGTAAATAAAAGGAGTGTGACAGCAATTGTTAAAAAAAAAAGTCAAATTAGGAGCTGGGGAGGTTTCTCGGTAGACAGAGGTACTTCCTGTGCGGGCACGAGGGCATGAGCTCAACCGTCCAACACCCAGATTCAAGCCAAGCCAAGTGTAGCTCTACAAGCCTCCAAGCCCAGCACCAGGCCTGGGACGAGTGGAAACAGGAGGATCACTGGGGCTTGCTGACTGCCTGTTCAGTGAGAGAACCTGTCTCAGGGAATAAATAAGAGTGTGACAGGGCAGGACACTCAGGGGAGGCCCACACACACACATGCACGCAAGCACACGCCCATGCCTACGTCCACAGCAAGTAAAATTAATTTTAAAAATACTTTAGCCAGGCATGGTAGTGCACACCTTTAGTCCCAGCACTAAGGGAGGCAAGGGCAGGCAGATCAATGTGAGTTTGAGAACAGCCTGGTCTACAAAGCGAGTCTAGGACAGCCAAGACTGCACAGAGAAACCCTAACTCAAAAAACCAATATTTTAATGCAGTACAACTAATATGCATGTGTGCGCGCGTGCATATCACCCCCCACAGCTGCGTTTTTGTGTGTGTGAGAGTTTTCTAGCAAGGAATAGAAATGGGAATGGAAAGAGGGCTGGATAGCCAAGGGACAGCAGGTGTTTACAGACAGCATCGCTGATGGCAGGCTACAGTGTCGGGACTCCATGTGAACACCACTTCTTTCCCACCGGAGCTTTTGAACAAGGAAACAATGTGAATAATGCTTCAGAGCAACCTGTCAGTTTGTGAATGTGCTGAAGGAACAAGAATTTCAAGGTAGATGGCTTACAGGGCGGTGGTGGGATTAGGATATCAATGACGTTCAAAGTGCAATAGTCTTGGTAACCACCACAAAGTTAAGGAAAAAAAGAGAGAGAGAGAGAAGCGTCAAAGATGGCTGTCAATACTCTTCATGGAGACTAAAGGAATGATAGTGTTAAAGGTGATCGTGGAGCCAGGGCAGACTGCAGTGTCCAGAGAGGAAGGCAGTGCTGGCCATGCCCAGTTGGTAGGGAACCTGGAGTACAGTTACAGGCTTAGGAAAGGTTGGCACAGCAGAAACACGCTGACTTACCCAGTATGGAAAGTGATGGGCAGAAAAGGCTGAAGACTATCTTCCAAATGAGGAGAAGAAGGCAGGCAGGGAGGGAGGGAAAAATGATAGAATGATAGACAGACAGATAGATAGATAGATAGATAGATAGATAGATAGATAGATAGATAGATAGATAGATAGATAGATTGATAGATAGATAGATAGATAGATAGATAGATAGATAGATAGATAGATAGATAGATAGATAGATAGACAGACAGATAGGCAGACCGACAGATAGACAGACAGACAGACAGACAGATAGATAGATAAATAGATCCCCCAAAAAGGAGTTGTAGAAAAGGTCTGAGAAATTCGGAGTAAGAACTTCTGTACTGTGAAAGCAATGTTCACTTTCCAACTTTACCCCTAAGCCCCTTTCTCCCCCAGATACCATTCTAATTCTATAACCCTGTTAGGAAACTCTTTTCCTACTTGATTCAGCCTAGAAACTTCAGCATGTGACTCATTAATGTTTTCTAGTTTTAATTCTTTAGAAACCTAATAAAGAGACCAAATGTGTCTGGATCCGTATTCACCTTGCTTTGGGGCCACTACTGGAGTCCCACTTTTTAGCCCTTTCCAGGCCTGGTTCTTTAGCCCTCCCACTGGCTCCGGAAGCTCCTCAGATTTTTCCCGTATTTCCTTCTGTTGAAGTTTGTAGGGAGCAGCTCCTGATGCTTACAAGCATCCGGCTTCCGCTCTTCTCTCTGTTGTACAAAAATGTTTCCTTCCCACTTCTGGATTCTCCCATAATCCGGCCCGGCTTTGTTTCCTTTCCCCAAACCACAGACGTCACAGTCACTTCCTAACTCTGAAGAGTGTCCCTGTCAGTCTAGGTTCTCTCTTTCATCCATCTACATTCGGATGTTTTCGGATTCCCCAAGGTTCTGTCCAGGAATTATATTTTCTATGGAAACACACGTTATGCCTTATATTATCTATCACAGTCTTTGCAATGTTAGTTCTCAGTGCCTGAGACTAGTTTCCCAGTTATTACTGATTAACTTTTGCGTAGATCAGTGCCCTACCTTCTCAATTCCAATGATGTCAGACAGCTGTGGTCAAGGAGTTCTTTCCTACATGAAGCCTGAGTTTTCTGTCCTGTAGCCACTCGCTCCACTGATGGTTTCAAGTTGGCTTGTGGGCTTCCAGGTACATGTGTGATTTCTGCTTACACAGCGGAGGCCACCATAATACGCAGATGCACTTCATCCCAAAATGTAAGGCAGGTGTTCTTAACTCGGTATGCTCATTAGAATTGCTTCAAGGGCTTTAAAAAAAAATAACCACCCTGGATCCACAAATCCTGGGGAGTTTGGCTCAATTGAGTGAGAGTGCAAAGTTCTTGCATGTTCTAATTAACAGTCAGAGTTAAGAACAGTGGAGTGAGAAGGAAACTCGGATTTTGAATGGAATCAAACCTTTCTAAGTTTCCAGGAAGAAACACTTCCCCTCTTACCCACAAGACTGGCCCATCATAATAGTCCCCAGCTCCTTGAGCACTTAGACATGCTTCCATGTTGCACAGTACCACACATAGATATTTATGCACCAACTGTCCTGGCAGAGTAGAAGGTTCAGCAGTTGGCAAACAAGGAACAGACTGGAAACACAAAAAAGCCTCTGTTTGAAAATGGGGGAAGAGATTACAAGGAAGTTCCTTAGAATGGAAAAATCAAAATTCTATAGATGGTCTCCTGAAACAGGCAGCAGCCCTTGGTATCAGGTAGAGTCAGGGAGAGAGATGTATCGTCTCCCTAAGTAAAGAGAGGCTTGTCATCCAGGGATGCTATTAAGTCTCTTTAGCCTGAGACGGCTTTCAGGGCTAAATCACTGATTCATCTCAGCTTAGCTTTGGTTTATGGCATTGGGGTTTTAGGTTCTAAGATCCAAACCATAGTCAAAACCGCAGATGACCTCCCGGGATACATGACTTCTACTTAGAGGATATTATCCGTGGAGGGGCAGGTAATGACTAGGCCGAAGTCATCTTTTACCATAAACCTCAAAACAAGTTTGAAAGGGCTGGCATCAGCATGGGACAGACCAGGACCAAGTTCTCAGTACAAAGGAGATCTGTGTCTCAGAGGACAAAGGAGAGCCTCCGGATAGAGAGGACACAGATGTGGCCCATAGGCAAAAGGCAGTTTATAAAGGGGAAAGGGGAAACCCCATGTCAGGATGAGTTGGGTTTGATTGACACGTTAATTAGGGCAGCCGAAAGGGGGCTTTTGATTGCTGGACTTCAATACTTTGATAGCTGGACCTTGGTGGTCAGCCTCCGAAGGAGGATGCAGCCAAATAAGGGAAGAGACCTTGGTGGCTGGCCTTGTAATCTATGATTTATAAGGGAGAGGGCAGGGAAGGCAAGGCCAGCCAGTGCCATGTTGGTCATGCTCAGGAATGCCAGATCCCTTCTAAGTTTTGTGTTCTTTTCATTTCTACCAAAATAATTGTCTTTTTTTAAAAAACCCTAATCACTCCAGAGAAAAAGTTACTCAGATCCCAAGAAAAGCAGCTGTAAGAAAACAACCTACTTTCCCCCCACTTCTTTTTAAACATGAGGTCTCATTACGTTTTCCTGGGCTTGCCCTGAACTATCTCAGCCTCCCAAGGAGCTGGGCTTCCAGGCAAGCATCATTGCATCCAGTTTTCAAATTTGTTTGCATAAACATTATAAACTAAGGGAACATCTTAAGACTGGGATGCAGATTTTACTCTCCATATAGACACTGTGTGGTATGTTGTTTCTTCCTACACTAGATAAAATATCCCACTGAGATAGGACAGCACAAAGCAGCTAAAAACAGGCCCTGAATACAAGTAGGTGGGAAAATGTGACAGAAACCAAAGCTCTCTCAATGAAATGAAGATGGGTAGCAAGGACAACAATTAAGCAGGTAGTTTAACAAAGGAGATGTGATTATCTGTACTCAGGAATTGTTAAACACTATCTTGGGGGTAAATGTTACATTAAGAGATATTATAGCCAAGGTAATTACAATCCACATTTTGTTAGGACTGATCTGATTCTAGCATTGAATGTCCCTCGACTAAGGAAAGCTCTTGGTCCAAGCAACTGAGTCCACTGGTCACCTTCAGGGACAGTTAATGGATATAAGAAAGTCATGGTCATGGTTCCAATGTACTTTTGAATTAAAACAATTGGGCGTGTGCTAATAACTACATGCTGGTGATCCCAGATAGAAGTGTTCAGATCATCCTTAGCTACAGAGTGATTTGAAGCCAGAACACGCAAGAACCTGTCAAACAAACAAACAACTCTAGAAATTCCTCCTTTGCCAGAACGACAGTGTTCATATCACCCACTGTCATTATAGTTGTCTTTTTTATCAAAAGCAATGTATTTCTTGGTCAGCCGTGGGGCACCAAGATAGCACAGGTGGCCCACACCCATAACTTAGCATCCAGGAGGCTGAGGCCAGAGGAGTGAGAGTTCAAACAAAGCCAAGGTGAGCTACATAACACCATTTAGTTTCCATTAACAGATACCTCTCAGCCCCCGCGTCTCACAGCACCAAAGCAGGTGCTGGCATTCTGCAGAACAGTAAAGAAAAGAAAATGTGAGGAGGAGAGGTGATGTGGGAAGATTCTGGAGAAATGTCTCCTTTTACCTTTTTGAAGAGAGAGAAAGAATTACAGGGTTGTGGTTTTGTTGTTGTTTTGTCTTGGCAAAGCAAAAGGGGGGGGGGGGCTGCCCTGGGCACGTTCCTTGGAGGTGCGCTTCTCTGTAACACCTGGCTCTGGCTCTCTTATTTGAAGCTTCAGAAGGGAATACAAACCTGCTTTCTCCATTCCACACATCTGGGTTTCAGTAATCCTCCCTGGGCCAGCCTAATAGGATGCTTCGTGTACAGGCTGCTTTTGCTCTTCGCTTCTGTTAATCTATCCAGAAACCTCACAGAGCCCTGCCCAAAGTTTGCAGGTGCATGCCCCAGGGGTCGGGTGGGACCACACAAGCCAGCACCTGTGTAGGGCTGCCAGGGAATGTGACCCTGCTTTTTTGACACCCTCTCTGAAGCCTTATGGTGAAAAAGAACATGGTAGATCTTAGAAGAAATATATTGGCATATAAATAATAAGTGCCATTTATGTGCCAGGTGTTTATATAAAACTTTATGTAAATGAGTATTAGCTCACTTGGTTCTCATGACTGCATTTCAGCATGAAATTTGTTCCCCTCACTTTATAGCTGGGAAAACTTAAATCTTAGGCTCTGTAATATGCGAAGCCTTGCTACTAGTAAAAGAAGGAAACTGCATATAAACCCAGGGTGCTGACTTCAAAGTCTGAACTCTTTTTGTAGTACTACTTCCAATTCATTATGTCTCTATCTCAACAAAACTCAAGACAAAAATCCCAAGCAAAGGTTGGAGACGGTGGCTTATACTTTCACGCCCACCACACAGGAGGCAAAGGTGTCAAAGACCAGTTTCAACAGGGTGTTCAGCAACCCAAGGAGGAGATGTGGAGTCGGAGAAGAAAGTAAAGCAGGCACATGCTCACACACACTTGGTGTGATGAAGCAAGCTCCAATGAGCAAGCTCTAATGACATCACACATAAACATACTTGCATACATACACACATACATATTTTACATACACACATACATATTTTACATACACACATACATATTTTACATACATACATACATACACACACACACATACATGTTTGGTGGGTGGAGCAAAGCGCCAACAACTTTCTATTTTCTCCCACAGCTTATATATCCGAACAAAATCTTTCAAGCAGTACAAAAAATACATTGTGGTTTCATACTATTTTTCTTTGGTGAACATTTACAATGGGTATACAGAGAAAAACATGTTCCCCAATACCTTCACATGATAAAACGTTTTATGTATTATGGATGAAAAACCAATTATTCTCAAGAACCCACACACATTCATAACTGAACAACTTGTCGTAGATGAACAAAGTGTAAGCAAGCAAGGAGATTTTCTTAGCCAGTTTCCCTTACTGGCAGGCTGCAGTTTGCTGTTACAAAGGAAGGATCAATTATCTTATTATTTATCTTTAAAAGTGATATGATAAAAAATTTCAAATAATCACAGATCTGAATTTTTATATAAAAAGCAATCAGTCACTTCTACTTTAAATCTCCAGGGCAATCCTGCCGTAGTGGCTCACACATGTAATCCCTGCCCTTGTCTGTGAGTTCGAGGCTAGCCTGGTCTACAAAGGGAGTCCAGGAGAGCTGAGACTACACAGAAAAACCAAAAACCAACCCTTAGGGTACACATCTACTCGTTAACAATTTCTTATTAAATCATATCAGGAAGCTGAGGGCAAAAAACTGATAGAAGAAATTAATCATCACTTTGATCACCAGCCCAGCTTTAGCAAGAAAGAGGCACTTCAGCTAGTCCCAGTCGGGTTGCCATTGTTCTTGTTCCTTGACCTCAGAAAATCTCTAGCTCAACTATTAAGAGTGTGCTTTTTCTGAACTGCAAATTGCTTCCTAAGATTTTCCTCATCAAAAGCCGCTAACGAAAACATCTTAACCTAACCTTACTAACAATCTACATCCCAACATCCGTTTTGAGGATGATGGATGTTAGTAACCATCTCCATCTCTAAGTCCTTTCTGAGGGTGGTGGGTGAGTCATTGATCTACTCCAGCAGCAATGCCTGATACGGGTCGGTCACTATTACGGTCAGTGCCGATGGCATTGCCCAGCAAGGGGCTGGAAGCCCCTGAGAGCCTTCACACAACCCATACATTATGAGGGATGTGGTAGCTGTGAAGGCAACAAGTACAGTGATGATCAACAGCATGAAGTCCCCAGGACACGTAGTCCTCAGGGGCTCTGCCACTGAGGCACATCCATGGTGGTTGTGCTGACCAGTGAGCCGCATTCTGTGAGTTCTAAAGCTGTTTTGCTATTCCTCCTGCATGACCCCCAACACAAAGGCAGGAGGGTTGCTGAATGTTTGAGGCCAGCCTGGGCTACATGAGATCTAATTTCAACACACACCCAGAGCTCGGAGGTTCTGCAGCAATCTTCCCCTTTTAAAAAATTATTTATTTAATTTTATTTTGTGTGCATTAGTGTGAAGGTGTCAGTTCCCTTGGAACTGACATTACAGACAGTCGTGGGCTGCCATGTGGGTGCTGGGAATTGAACCTGGGTCCTTTGGAAGAGGAGCCGGTGCTCTTAAGCACTGAGACATTTCTCCAACCCCAGCTTTCTTCCTATCACGTGAAGATAGCATGTGCCAGGGTGCCCATCAGACAAACATGAAGCTTCCAACGCCTTGATCTTGAACTTACTAGTCTTCAAAATTACCAAAAACAAATGTTTGTGGGACTGGAAGTAGATCTTAGTGGCAGAGCACTGTCCAGTATGTCCAAGGCTCAAGGTTCAATCCCAGGTGCTGCAACAGACAAGCAAACTAAGACATTTAAGAGAGAAATGTTTATTGTTTACTGCACTGGGTCAATGGTATCGTTAGAGCAGCTTGATCTAAGATACCAAGGAAAAAATGGGAGTCAAGCAGATTCCAGAACTTTTCACTCTCACCGGAATGGAGATGCTACCAGATTCAGTCAACCCTCATCCAGATCTTGACCTACAGAACAATATCACCTCCCTTCTCTCTCGTCAATCCTTTCTGGAAAGACTCTGTAATTCTGAGTGACATGAACTCAACAACAGATCCTAGACAGACATAGAAGAGACCACAGACTAAATAGTAAAGATGACTTTCTTCTTGCCCTCCAGACCTGAGAAAACAGCCTGGCAGGTTTTTATTCTTGCCAGAAGACTGGTTCATGCTGGTCAGGTATGTGCAAGGCCTGTTCTGAGTATATCTACTGAAGCAGTTGACCTCCTTATCTGACGAACCAGAAACTAAAGAAAGAGGGTCCATTCCAGGCCATAAAAAATTGCTTAATCCCTCCCCAAGTCCTCCAGAGGAAAAATGGACTTCAATTTCTGAGTCTCCTGCTCTCTCTCTCTCTCTCTCCTTCCCTCCCCCTTCTCTGTGTGTGTGCTTCACTTTTAAAAAGTTTTTACCTGTTGCTGCCAACCATGTCTGAGATTATTTTTCCTGCCTTTAAAGTCTTTATTTGGTGGAGAAAATAAACCCAATCCGGACCCATAGATGATAACATCTCCTGAATATTCACTCTCCTACACTAAAATACTTATTTTCTATTTTCAAAACATTAGCCAGAAAGAAGGAAAGCAACGGGACTGAAATACCTTGAATACTTGGTGTGATTTAAGTATGCAAATGGGATTCCTCCCCCTTAGTTCACAGAGGGGCTTGGAATTTTGTTTTAAAATATTTTATTCTTCTCTCACATATTACATCCCTATCACAGTTTCTCCTTCCTCCTCTTCTCCCAGTCTCTGCCCCCACCTGCTAACCCCCACTGTGATCCACTCCTCATTTTTCTTCAGAAAAGGGCATGCCTCCCATCGATACCGACCAAACATGGCATAACAAGTTGCAGTTAGTTTAGGCACCTCCCCTCGTATCAAGGCTGGATCGCAAATAAAATATGACTTTTATCAATGTTGAAATATACTCAAGTTCTCATCTAAATCACAGTGAGACAATTATTAGCATAAATAAGACCTGGCTGGGAGCAGGGTTTACCTTTTTGTTTTTATTTTTATTTTGTGTATTAAAACTTATAAGGAAAGAACGAGGGCCTGAAGCATGTGTGTCCTTGAAGGAACAGGTGTGAGTGGGGCAAGCCAGGGACTAGGCTGGACTTTCCTCCTGAGACTAAGGTCTGCATATCTGCCTTCCCTTCGGCCTCAGAGTGGGTTTCTGAATACCACCTTCTTCAGTAAGAAAGCACACCCCCAGGCACAGCATTAGGGAGACCCAGTCCCTCAGACCTTTAGAGAGAGAGAAGAGACATCACACCTCCAAACTGGCAAAGCAGACAGGGGTGAGGTAGGAGCTCACACTTCCTGCTCTAGCGCCAAGACTGTCCGGCAGGCTCCTCCACTGCAGCTGTCTGCACACCTTTTTCCCTTTTTGGCTTTTTAGAGACAGGGTTTCTCTGTGTAGCCTTGACTGTCCTGACTCACTTTGTAGACCAGGCTGGCCTCAAGCTCACAGAGATCCACTTGCTTCTGCCTCCCTGAGCCCTGGATTACAGGCATGCGCTACCCGGCTGTATACAGGTTCCTTAATGTGCTCTTCAATGGGAAGTTTTACCTCTTTCTAGACTGGAAAACTGTACCTTTCTGACAAGGATGTTCTAATAATTCTTTTAGCGTCCTACCTCTGCTTCCTTCTTTAATCCTGGCTTTCTGCCTGCCGGATCTTGTTGAACCAAGTTGAAACAACCCCATGTAAAAGGTCTGAAGAGTGGCTTGGAGAAGCTAAACCGTCACAAGTCAATCCTATGCCCTCTTCAACGCAACACTGAAAATCAAGCTACTATAAACTCACAGAGACTTTGAAACGCTCTCCTTAATAAGGTCTCCGTGTTGGAATGCTTCTGTGGATTTTCCTTCCTGTGAAAAAAGAAACAGGCCTGAAATCTCCAAGCAGCTGGAAACTATCCCAGTGCAGACAGCTGCCAGACCTCATCTCCTTCCTCCCAAAACTCTGAATCCTAGTTCTGAGAACTTAAGAGTCAGAAGCAAATTTTATTTTTTTGATTTATTTTTATTTTATGTGCATTGGTGTTTTGCCTGCGTGTATGTCTGTGTGAGAGTTTCAGAAGCCGTGGAACTGGAATTACAGACAGTTGTGAGCTGCCATGGTGGGTGCTGGGAATTGAGCCCAGATCATCTGGAAGAGCAGCCAGTCACCCAACCACTGAGCCATCTCTCCAGTCCCCAGAAGCAAATTTTAAATAGTAAAAATCCACCATAAATCATAAGGAAAATAGCTTCTTTACAACAGAAAATATTCTTTTTTGGTTTTGGTTTTGGTTTTTCCAGATAGGGTTTCTCTGTGCAGCCTTGACTGTCTTGGACTCACTTTGTAGACCAGGTTGGCCTGAAACTCACAGAGATCTCCCTGCCTCTGACTTCCCTGGTGCTTGGATTACAGGTGTGCACCACCATGCCCAGCTAGAAAATATTCTTTGGATGCTACAGTCATAGACACATTACTGATAAATGACTGTGTTAAAGCACATAAAGCATTCGAATAAATATTCTATTCATTTATTTATTTGAGACAGAGTCACACTATGCAGCTGTGGCTGTCCTGGAACTTATGTAGACCAGGCTGGCCTTAAACTGATAAAGATCTGCCTGCCTATCCCTCCCCAGTGCTGAGATATTTTGAGGGCCTGGCGAGATGGCTCAGTGGTTAAATGCACTCGCTGTCCCAGCACCCACATAGGCAGCTCATGACTGCCTGGAACTCCACTCCAGGGGATCTGACACCTTCTTCTGGCCTCCGCGGGCACCTGAATGAAGGCACTACACATATAGACAAGCAGGCACACACAAATACTCATTTAAAAAAACAGCCGGATTTTTTTGGAAGCCACAAATAGTGCTTTTTTTTTTTTTTTTTTGTCAGTGGTAAAACTAAAGGTTAGAATGAAGGTAAAAAGGTATTTAAGGAAGCATGAAAGTACACTGAACGTTTTGGCTTTTAAACAAGATTTGATTTGGTTTTGTAGATTCCTCCCAGTAACTGGTTTTAGGATTCAAATTATCTCACATGACTCTCATAAAACTAGAAGATTTAGCTAAGCATTGACATATACAATATAAACAAAACAAAAACCCATTTTCCTTCAGGGGCAACTGGAAACTTAGTAATATATGCAGATATACGTGGTATTAACTAGCTTCTAACAAACTTAAAGTCTAATGACCTTTTATGACTTGAGTAATAAATTATATGTAAATGAGACATGGGTGGAGACTTAGTTTATATAACATGTCAAAGGAGTACTGAAAAGAAACCTTGGCGATCTGTGTCCTCGTCCTAACTCAGCCACAATTGGTCCTTATCCAAGCCAGTCAGCAACCCTGGACTTCTGCCCCCTCTTATGAAGTATGACTGCCTGCCTTAGGCACAGGAACTAATATTTGTGTCGTGCTATGTCTTCAAAGCTCTTTTCTCTGTGTGATCTAACTTAATATTCAGATTCCACAGGTAAGAAGGACAGTCACTGCTGCCCTCATTATAGAGATGGAGATAGAAAATCTCATGGATGTAAAACTACATAATTAGGGTTGTACAGACTGTAAACAGAGGTAGGATTCAGACTCGGCTGTCTGGGCACAGTTCCGTGAAGCTAGTCACCATCCCTACCAACGCTGAAGGTCTGGCTTAATACGGTTCCATTTAGTCATTTCTCAGTCACAACCAGACTTTTAAAGGTGCTGTAAACAGTTTTCAACAGGTACAGCGTGTTCTTTAGCCTGTGGGACCGAATGCTTTTATGGTTCCATTGCGGGAGGAGCTAATTAAGTACTCAGTTAATAGCCGAACTTTATAACTGAGTTAACAGAAAAGCCACATCACACTGGCTGCGCTTTGCCACTTCAGCCACTTTAAAGGGTTCCTGCTGATTTATGCCTGGATAGCTTCCAGAATCTCCGGGTCACTACGAAAATGCATTCTCTCATTACTAATGTGCTAAGAGTCATAACAGCAGCAACAAAGCTTGTAAGTAAACTATGGAGGGTGTTTCGCTGCTGTAAAAAGTCAAAGGGCTAGGAACATGGCTCACTGGGTAAAGTGCCCAAGTGTGAGGACCAGAGGAGCCGACGCAGTGGTAGAGCATGTCTGAAACTCCAGCACTCCCTTGAGGAGATGGAAGGCAAAGACAGAAGAATCCTTGGAAGCTAGGCCAGGTGGTGGTGCCAAACAAGAAGAGACGCAGTAACACTCATAGAAGAAAGTAAGAAATGACAGACACTTGAGGTTGTCCTGTGACGGCCTCGTAAGCGGGGGCATGCAGCTGCTTGCATTCACACACAATATGGGCACAGAAGCACGGCACACTTATATAGAGGGGAAAGAAGAAATGACATGCCCACACACTTGCCTCAGAAAGTCAATTCCAAACTTTTGGTGATCCCTCAAAAGCCATTCTTTCTGCAGCGTTTGCTTTCCATGTAAAGTGAGAACATCTGTGCAGCAGACCAATGACATTATCAATTTGGAAACGGGCCCAAGGAAATGGTACCAAAACTCGCGGATGTGGAAAAGAAGAGAAGATGCAGAGTGAGGTTTATAATGAGGTGGCATCATCTAATCAGTAGCATTTTAGAGGTCATTTAAAAATTCTAATACACTCTTATAAAAATATCCAGAGACATACATACTGCTAATGTGCCAATACTAGAGAATTTGTACCAAGATCTGTGTGGATCTTGATCTGACCCCAACTAGAAGCTTTCAAATGTCATGAAAGTATGTGTGAGAGTGTAAGAAATTCTATCTGGAGAGCTGCCAAAAGTACTTCAAGCATGTAGTTATCAAAAAAAATTGCCTTGTGCCTCTCCTAAGACTTCCGATCTGAGAGAGAGGAGGAAACAGGAGAGAATAGGATCGACAAGTCACGGCCAGGGATTAGGATGCCTGGCTGTAGTTCTAGCAGCTAGGAGGAGACAGAGGCAGGAGGATATAGCTATGGGTTTGAGGCCAGCCCTGTCTACATAGTGAGCTCTGGGAAAGCCAGGACTATAGAGTGAGACCCTGATTCAAACAAAACAAGATCAATCAACAAAACACCAAAATAAAATAAAGAAGCCACGAAACAGCCGGGAGCAGGCACACACCTATAATCCCAGCACCTGGGGAGGCAGAGGCGGGCGGATCTCTGTCTACAGGCCAGCCTGGTCTACAAAGTGAGCCCAGGACAAGCCACGGCTACACAGAGAAACCCTAAGTTGGAAAAAGAAGAGTTGGAGGAAAAGGAGGAGGAGGAGGAACCACAAAACAGAAGATAGAATATAATGGTCATTAGTCTAACTTATGTAGAGACACTGGGTAGCTTTCTGAGTCGTTGAAGGCAGTCCCCCACATATTTTGGAACACACAAGGCCTCCTCACTGTTTCATTATTGGCTGAGGCACTTGGGAAAAGTCTAATTTGGTTTTCTTCCTCTTTGGAATGGGATCCAGTTGCCTTTCTCGTCTTTCCCCATCTGGGCGTACTTACACCGCCATCTAGCGACAGCATCGGGAACTGCAGCTGCCGTCCAGCTCTTGAGGAAGCTTGTCCCCTCCTTCACCTGTTATTTTGGATCCGCAAGGAAAGGAATTAGGTTGGCACTGTCCTTCACAACAGAGACCACCGCAGCACGTCCATTTGTAAGGCTGTCTCCCTGCGCACTCCACCAACAGAGACCACCGACAACCCTCTGTGTGACACTGTCTCCTGTGACCCCTCCCACCACAGGCCGCTCTGTGTTCCACTCCGTTGGGAGAACACCTTAAGAGCCCGGCTTTTATGGAGAGCATCATCACCGCATACATTTATTTAGCTTATTAAATAAATAAATTATTTATTTAATTCCATTTAAATAAATAAATGAGGTAAAATTTATTATTGCTCACATAGGGTACCTTCATAAAGCTGAATCAAACCTTAGTGTGCATTTATTTATGCTCTGGATGTTAAATTGTGTATTTAACAGGAAACACTGACATCTCAGCTTTTAAAAATGTCACTTTAAGTTTTTTGTTTTATTTGGTTTGGTTTTTGGTTTTTTTGAGATACAGTTTGTCTGTGTAGCCCTGGCTGTCCTAGACTCCCTTTATAGACCAGGTGGGCCTCGAACTCACAGACATCCACCTGCCTCTGCCTCTCAGGTACTGGGATTAAAGGGTTTTGCCACCACCCAGCACCTTAAACTGTTAATAATATGGTTTATATTCAAAGATAAGGTATTTTGTTATAATATGGTAATATATTGATAAAATGTGAACTGTTTTTTTATGTATCTTAATAACTGAGGACATTGTGAATTGTGGTTTCTATATAACAATGATCAGTAGGTTCAAATTATGGCTTATCATTTAACAATTATAAACTTGAATATATTTCTGAACAAAAAACACACACACACATGCATGTGTGTGTTTCTGAGTAAGTTTATAAAATAATGTTTCCCTCCAGCTTTTCAATTAGCCGTAGTGCTATTTTGTCTCTCCTTTCTCCTGCACCTGTTACCTTTCTTCCCCCTCCTCAGCCGAAGTCCACCCTGATTTTTAACACCCCCTTTGTAGTACCTGTCTTCTGTTGGCCCCCTCTCTAGATCTCCTGCCCACTCCCTCCCACCTCTGCACCCCTCCCTCCAGCTCGCCACCTCTCTCCCAGCTCCTTGTGGTCCCTTTTTTACTTTCCCGGAGTCTTCAAATACAGGCATACAGGCAATGAACTCAAATCTGAAAGACCCGGAGGCAGTATCCACAAGAAAGAACACACGGCATTTGCCCTTCTGGGTCTGGATCGCCTCACTTGGTATATTTCCTAGTTCCGTTCATTTTACTGCAAATTTTCCTTTTACTTTCTTTCTTCTCCCTTTTTTTTTTTTTTTTTTTTTTTTGAGACAGGGTCTTATGTAGCTCTGGCTATTTTAGAACTCACTATGTCTCAGACTCACCGAGATCCCTCCTGCCTCTGCCTTGCCAGTGCTGGGCTTTTGGTCACGGTCTTTATCACAGCCCCAGAAACCCGGGTTCCCGCCACAAACCACGGGCCTCTGGAACCGAGGGCCGGAAGAACTCATCCTCCTGCAGGCCTTTGTCAGGGCGCTCATTGCAGCAACTGAAGAAGAAACAGCTCGCCTTTTATTTATTCTACAGTTTTATTTAAATCCTAAAATTTATGGCAAAGCCATATTCATATATAATTCATCGTATGATTCTCACAATAACCGTGAAGTGTTAAAACGGGCAGTTTTGTTCATTTACCCAGGCTCAAACCGGTAAAGGCCAAGCATTTTGCAAGAGCTAAGACTTCAACGCAAGTCTTCTGGGTCCCAGTTGGGGGCCTTTATCAAGTCACACTTCAGACGTGAGAGAACCTGGAAGTGAGGGAGTTTCTCTGCCTTCCCCAGTCTGGGCTTCCTGCCTCTCGGGCCCTCGCCTCTGCCCTGCATTCTCTTCTGGAAGAGGTGTTTTCCCCCCTTTACTGAGGAGCGTAACCTTTAATCCAGGGCGTGTAGTGACTCAGTTTCCTGATGGAAGAGTTTGTGAGTTACTGGTTTTAGAAGGTGTGTGTGTGTGTGTGTGTGTGTGTGCATGTGTGTGTGTGCGCGTGTGTCTGTACACGCGCGTGCACGTACCTTGGTGCCCATGTGGACATCTAAGGACAGCTTGCAGGAGTCGGTTCTTTCCTTCCGCTGAGCCGTCTCAGGGGCCCAAGGCCCTGCGGTTTCTAAAGACTGGATTCTCCTCTCCTGGTGAGCTTTGACTTGATTAACTTGATGCCCTGGTCACTTTCTCTACCGCTGTGCACTAGGCGTGTTTGAAAACCGCATTCCCACCCCTTTCTTCTGGAAAGACTTTTGTTTATTCTAACCGAAGCTTACTGCTTTTCCTTATCCTGGATCTTGTAGAAGGTTAGGAAAAGACCTTACAGAGACATTCTGGAACTCTTGTAAAAATCAGTGCCCATAGAAAACATGCTCAAAGAGCATAGAATGCTCTGGTTTTCTGCCCTGCTTATCTCTTAGGCTACTTGGGGAAAAGCAAAAACAATTGTAGATTAAAAAAATCTCTGTGCAGGAAGAGAGAGGCAGGCAGATCTCTGTGAGTTCAAAGCCAGTCTGGTCTACAAAGTTCCAGGACAGCCACGGCTACACAGAGAAACCCTGTCTTGAAAAACCAAAAGCGAAAAAAGATATTTTTATTTAAACAGCTGGACTGTCTAAATACACAGTGTGGAACATAATTTTTTTCTCATAGACCATGGCTTAAGCTAGGTTGGCTAATACGAGCTGAGTCATGGAGGACTTATAGCTAAGTAGAGATTTTCACCGCAAAGAATTTGCTGTAGAAGGGTTTCTCCAGTAAACAGAGAACTCTTCCAGCTAATGCCAGGCTGATTCAGGTTGGACAGAGCGAGCAGGAAAACACTGTGGACATGGTCTGCTAGCTAGGAGTCAGAGGAGAGGAAGGAAAATAAGGCAAAGTTCCGTGTGAAATGTGAATGAGTCACAGTGGAAAGAGGAATGAAATAGCTTGTCTCATCCTGGGGTGGGGGTGGGGGCTCTTCTTGGGGCTTGCTTTTTCTTTTTTTTAAAAAAAAGATTAAAAATAATTTTTATGCGTATATGTGTGTGCCTACATGTATGTATGTTCACCACACGTGTGCAGGTGTCCTCAGAGACAGAAGGGGGCGATGGCATCCCTAAAACTGGAGGGTGTGAGCTGCCCTGTGCTGAGAATTGAACCCTGGTCCTCTGCAATAGGTGCACCCACTTTAACTCTGGGCCATCTCTCTAACTCCTAGCCCATTTCTTTTAGCTGTAACTGCTTCCTTTGGCTCTGTCTGAAGCATTTTCAGATTAAAAGGAAGCTTCCTTCAGGTAAACTCCCTTCTCTCAAGAAAGAAAGAAAGAAAGAGGAGGAGGAATTGCTTAAGAGGTCTGTTCTGTGTTTGTTTGTTTGTTTGTTTTTAAAGAACCTGGGTCAGGAATTCAATGAGTCTGAGATAGTTTGTAGAGCCAAAAGCTGGGAAATATCTAAGTCAGGTCCACTGTTCATTCTTCTGGCGGCCCCTTGTGTATTAAAATGAAACTTTTTTTTGGTGGTGGTGGGTTTTTGTTTGTTTGTTTGTTTTTTGTTTTAGGTACAAGGTCTCCCTGCACACCCTTGGATGGCTTATAACCCGCTACGTAAACCAGGATGGTCTCAAACTCACAGAAACCCGCCTGCTTCTGCCTCCCAAGTGCTGGGATTACATGGGTGTGCCACCATGCCCGGCCTAAATCCTAAACTGAATTTTGGTTTGTTTGTTTGTTTGTTCAAGATAGGGTTTCTCTGTGTAGCCCTGGCTGTCCTGGACTCGCCTTGTAGACCAGGCTGGCCTTCAACTCACAGAGATCCACCTGCCTCTGCCTCCATGAGTGCTGGGATTACAGGCAAGTGCCAGTACTTCGCTTTTTATAAAATTTACCTCACCTACAAGATGTGCAGGGATATAGATAGTGCAGAGCTTGAGTGAACAGCCAACCAATGCCTGGCCCAACCTGAGACCCACCGGATGGGAGACAGCTAATCTCTGACACTATTAAGGACACTCCTGCTGTGTTTGCAGACTCCAGCCTAGCATAGCTGTCCTGAGAGCCTACACCCAGCAATAGATCAAAACAGACCACTGAGACTCACGTTGGACGGGAGCTGGGAGCCTTGTAGAAGGGGAGCGGGGAGGATAGCAAGACCTGGAGGGGACAGGAGCTCCACAAGAAGACCAGCAGAGCCAACTAAACTCCAGTGGGGCTTGTGGAGATTGAAGCACTAACCAAGGACCATGCATGGATTGGACCTGGGGCCCCCCACACAGATTAGCCGATGGGCAGCTTGGTCTTCATATGGGTCCCCTAGTAAAGGGAGCTGGGCAGTCTCTGACAAGGACTCAGTTGCTTGCTTTTCGATCACTTCCCTCTGGTTGGGCTGCCTTGCCAGTCCAAAGAGGAAGAGGATGGACTCAGTCCTGATGTGACTTGATGTGCTGGGGTGGGTTAGGAGCTCACCTTTTCTGAGGAGTAGAGGCAGACACCCTCAGAAGGGTAGGGGGATAGGAGAAGAGGAAGGGAGGATGGAACTCGGAGGAGAGGAGATCTACCATTAGGATGCAAAGTGAATAAATAATTATTTTTTTTTAAAAAGGCTTATCATGTCTCTGTTTCAAATGTGTAATTTTTCTTCCTTTAAACCTTGCTCCAAACGATGAGCCCGCTCTACTGGCACCACCCTACAATTTGAAAATGTTCTATTGAACACGATCCACTAAGAGGAGTGTTGACCATCACCCAGACCAGGATAGAGAAAGCCTTGCTTTGCTTTTGGCTGTTACCACGTTCTTTCCCACCACGTCAGAAAAGTATCTGTTATTGATGCTAGCCTCATATCGGCTTTTCCAGAATGTTTTAGATGCTAGGAAAACAAACAAACGAACCTGGGGCTTGGGCAAGTTAGGACAGAGTTTCCTCTAGTCCAGGTTTGCTTTGAGCCTGCAGTGGGTGGTAACCTTGGATTTTCTTGCTCCTTCGTCCATTCTCAAGCGCTGGGATTACAGGCAAATGCCACTACACTCGGCTGGAAAGTAAATTTTCTAATTTAAGCTAATGAAGAAGCCTAGAGTAAAAAGAAAAAAAAAAAGTAAGCAAAATTTTTCTTTGGTATAAAATATTAAATTCTAAAGTATCTGTTTTAAGTAAATCTATGTATTGAGAAATTTTTCAATAAATTAAAATGTGTCTTTGCAGAACTACTCTGTCAGGCAAACTTTTTCATTTGCTGAGGTAGAGGTACAAGAACAACTTCAAGATTTTAAAAAAGTGTTCACTTATCACGGTTGAAGTTTTAAAGCTAAGACCTTAAACAAGGCGTTTAAGAGCACGATAAAGAAGATGGTGTGTCAGGCCTGTAATCCCAGTGCCTGAAGGCAGGAGAATGACATGAATTCATCAACCTATTAATTGGGAAATTCTAGAAAATGTAAGAAAACATATTTCATCTTCACATCTGAGAACGTCTCTCTGCCTGGCAGACTCGTGCGCCCCCCGGCGGTCTCTCTCGGAACTTCATCCTGCTCGCACCGTCCGGACGCGAATAAAGCTTTCTTATTCAAAACGCCGGAAGTGACTACGGAGGCCGGGAGGCTCCGCACGAAGGAGCCGGGACGGGAAGCAGAGATGAGCGACATGGTGGAGAGGACGCTGACAGCCCTGCCGGGGCTCTTCCTGCAGAACCAGCTGGGAGGGCCTGCCGCCTCCAGAGCACCCTTCTTCTCCAGGCTGGGCGGCCTCATCCGCGGCGTCACTGCCCTCTCGTCCAAGCACGTACGTGGCGGGGTCGGCCGGGCGGGGTGGGGTGGCCCGGCCGGAGGCGTCGGTCGGCTGGATGGACGCGGCCCGGCGTCCGCCTCAAGCTTGGGTTTGCTGCCTGCAGCGACCTCCGGGAAGCCGGCTTTCTGATCTGGGGGCGCGAGGACCCTCCGTGTGCTTTCTCAGCGTTAAACTGATGTGTTTCATGGGGTGCTTTGAGAATTACATGAGCTGTCAGTCGAGTGAAAATAGCCAGTGTGCTTTAAGTCCTGAGCTCTAGTCTCCTACGAAGTTTCTCTTCCCTATGGAATTTTAATATAGTTCCTTCTACTTGGAGGCATCACATACGCCGACAGACAACCGTCGCAGAGCTTGAGGTTCTTAGGCTAGACCAACGGGTTAGGCAAAGACCGGCTTTGAAAACTAGTAGTTATAATAGAAGTTATTAGGTTCCCACGGATTGTGTATAGTACTGATTCAAAGCCTCAAGGAGTGTATGTCTTAAAAACATAATATTATGTCATAATTCCTTCAGCAAATATTTGTCAACCGCAGCCATGAGGAGCAATGTCATAAAACACTTTCTATCAAAGAATTGATCATCAATTTTTGGGCTTAACATAAGTGTGAGTAACTACAGTGCAATGTAAATGCAAGCAGAGAGGAGAAAGAGAAACAAGACACCTTTAAAGGTTTAAAACGTGTTTGTGTTTTAACTATAATCTGTTATGCTGTATTGGACAGGGCTTGCTATTCATCCCACAATCATCATTTGTGTTCTTAACGTATCTTCATGGTTTTCTTTTGCTAATTTTGTATGAGAGGCCAAGCAAAAAATCTTTTTTATGTGTATGTGTATATACAGTGTGTGTGTGTGTTGGTATGTAAGGGTACATATACCATGGCACATCATAGGGTTCAGAGGACAACTTAGTCCTCACCTTCCACCTTGTCTGAGGGAAGATCTCTCTTGTTGTTTGCTTCTGTGCTGTATACTCCAGGCAGGCTAGCCAGGGAGCTTCTGGGAGAGGGAATGTTCTGTGGAATGCAGGATTATAGATATACTTCACCACATTTTAAAGATTTATTTATCTATATATGTATTTTATGTATGTGAATGTTCTATTTTTTTTAAGATTTATTTATTTTATGTATATGAGTGTTCTATCTGCATTTACACCTGCCAGAAGAGGGAATCAGTTCACATTATAGATGGTTTTGAGCCACCATGTGGTTGCTGGGAATTGAACTCATGACCTTTGGAAGAGCAGACAGTGCTCTTAACCACTGAGCCATCTCTCCATCCCCAGAGTGTTCTATTTTTGTGTATGCCTGCATGACCAGAAGAGGGCATCAAATCCCAGTATAGATGGTTATAAGCCACCATGTGGGTGTTGGGAATTGAACTCAGGACCTCTGGAAGAGCGGCCAGTGCTCTTAACCACTAAGCCTCTCTCCAGCCCACAACTGGCTTTTTATATGATGGGTTCGGAGCCTTAGGGGTATGGAGCAAGTGCTTTTACACATTGAGCCATCTGCCCCTTTAAAAATGTATTTTTTGGCTTAGTTTGGAGTTTGAAAGTGCATAGGCAGTCAGATGTGATTGGTTTTTGCTTTGTTTTTAGATTTATTTTGTTTTAAATTATGTGTGTGTTTATGGGTATATGTGCAGATACACTCAGAGTCCAGAAGAGAATGTCCGATCCCCTGAAGCTGGAGTTTTAGACAGTTGTGAGCCACCACGGTGGTTTCTAGGAACCAAACTGGTCCTCTGCGTGAGCACTGTGTAGCCTTATCTGCTGCGTCATCTCTGCAGCCCTCACTAGTAGTTCTTATGTAGCCACTTACCATCAGTAACTTGGTGTGTGACTTAAAGGTAGCATTGTATTATCCAATAGTTGGGCCAATGTTTAACTGCTTAGTGAAGTCAAATACAAGGCATGCATTGGATTGGACCACATTGGGCTGTGTGTGCAGGAGAAAATGTAAGAAGACAGGGATGAAGAAACAATAGGAAGGAAGAAGGTTAGGTAAAAAGGACTGTTTCTGTCTTATTTCTGTGTTCCATGAAAACTTTTATTTTATTCCATGAGAACTTTTTGCTCCTTAGGGAAGCTGTAGCACTCAGCCCAGACCCACAAACTTCTTTTTACTTTCTCTCCATTTTTTTGTTTGTTGGTTTTTTGGTTTTGGTTTTTTTGAAACAAGGTCTTACTATGTAGCCCTGGCTGGCCTAGAGCTTCTTATATAGACCTGCTGGCCTTGAACTCAGAGTACTGAGACTAAAGCTGCATACTACCTGCCCCGCTATTTTAAATTCTGTTTATTTTATTGGTTTTTCGAGACAGGGTTTATCTGTGTAGCCTTGGCTGTCTTGGGGCTGGCCCTGTGGATTAGGGTGGTCTCAAACTCACAAAGATATGCCTGCCTCTGCCTCCCTCGAGCTGGTATTAAAGGCATACACCACCACTGTCCGGATGCTATTTTGAGTTTTTAAAACTTACATGTATTTATTTTGTGTGTGGTAGGATTGTGTATGCA
The DNA here is from genome assembly GCA_028658305.1 of Pachyuromys duprasi. NCBI lineage: Eukaryota > Metazoa > Chordata > Mammalia > Rodentia > Muridae > Pachyuromys > Pachyuromys duprasi. The sequence goes on along the minus strand of CM053748.1, from coordinate 9,192,176 downwards.
TGACATGGCATTTATGTGCTGGACTCAGTTTTTGTTTTTTTATCATGTGGATTCCAGGGATTGAACTCAGGTCCTCAGGTTTATAGCATGGACCTCTACCCACTGAGCCATCCCACCACCCCCATTTTGAAGTAAAAAAAATTTTTTTTCTGCCAGTCTTTAATAGCAATGAAATGAAGAGGAATAATAAGTTATCCTGAAAATAATTATTCTTTCCAAGGAGGGAATGTAACTTTTTAAAACTGTTATTTCATTTTAATTGAAATTACTGTCATTCTATTTTTCAGGAAGAAGAGAAATTAATCCAGCAGGAACTGAGTAGTCTGAAGGCAACTGTTTCTGCTCCTACTACAACACTGGTATGTTTCACAGTCCAACACACTTGCATTTAAAGCCTGGTTCCATATAGTATGATTTTTCAAACAGCATTCACTCTATGCTGGCCACTGTGAGGCTGTTTGCAAGTCTTGAGATGAGGACTCAGGTTTTTGTTATAGGTTTTTTTTTTTGACAAGTGCTAACTATATCCTTATGGGGAACATTGTAACAATTCAACACAAAATGTACACAATGTGTATTGCTACTTAACATTTATTCCATCTGAAATGTTTAGTGTGATCTGGGTGCAGTAGTGCACACCTATAATCCCAGCACTCGGGGCAGCAGAAGCAGGCAGATCACTGTGAATTCGAGGCCAGCCTGGTGTTCAAAGGGAGTCTAGGACAGCTAAGGCTACACACCGAAACCTTTTAGTATGTGCCTGTGTGTGTGCATGCCATAGCATGTGTGTGGAAATACAAAGACAAGTTGTGGGAGTTGGTTCTCTAGCTCACAGAGACCCAATTGCCTTTGCCAACCAAGTGCTGGGGTTATTCATCCAGCTATATTAAAAAATAAAATAAAACTTACTATTACATAGCTGAGATTGACTTTGTTTTCATCTTCTTGCCTCTATGTCCTAATGCTGGGATTACAGATAGTTGTTTATAGAACATTGAATTTTGTGTTTTTTTCCTTTTTATAATCCTGGGATTGAAATCAGAATTGGTTGTGCACTGTTACTACCAGGTTTTAATTTTAGATGGTAAAATAGTCTGAACTTTTTTCTGTTTTGAAACACATTATGTTTTTATTACTAATAAAGCTTTGATATAAATAATGATAATGCAAATGTCATTCTGGTAAAACATATTCATAGAATCAAAGAATTTTAGACTGTAATATCCACCATGTTCTTAAAATAATGCCTCTTAGTTCACAATATTATGAGTTATTTAAGAAGAGAAAAAGATGGGCATGGTGTCACATGCCTGTGATCCCAGCACTCAGAGGCAAGTGGATCTCTGTGAGTTTGAGGCCAGCCTGGTCTAAGTGAGTCCAGGAGAGCCAAGGCAAAACCTTGTCCCCAAAACCATGGATGGATGGATGGATGGATGGATGGATGGATGGATGGATGGATGGATGGATAGAAAGAAAAAAGACTATGTAGCAAATGATTACATATCTGTAATATAATGCTGCTGAAGAACGCTTATCTTCAGTTTTTTTCCCCGTTTCTTGAGATGGGTTCTTCATACTCGTCTCCAGCTCCTGGGCTCACACAGTCCTCTGCTTTCTGCATCAGCCTCCGACCTCAGCTCCTGAGTGCTAGGGTGATAGGAGTACAGCTGACTTGCATTTTGATATTTAAAATGGAGTATTTTCCTTTCTTTTATTTTCAAGACAGGGTCTCACTATGTAGCCTTGGCTGTTCTGTACTCACTTTGTAGACAAGGCTGGCCTCAATCTCACAAATCGGCCTGCCTTTGCTTCCTGAGTGCTGACATTAAAGGCGTGTGCCACCATACCAGCTTGAATATTTTCATTACAAATGCAGTACCAACCTGTGGCCATTTTTCTAGATGTTTTCATTTGGTGGAATATATTTAAATTGACTTAAAATGCCAAATATAATCACCATGGATGAATTTTGTCAGAGGACCACCTCTAATCAAACTTATCTGGGCATTATTAGAATTAGAAGTAGCTTCAGGTCATTATTAATAAAATATTTGAACTGATGTTTTGACATTGATAGCATTGGTAATTGTTAGAAACAACTTGTATTTGTATATCCTGATATTAGGCAGTTGCTTTGTAATATGTTTATTAGTTCCTCATAACCAGGTAAATGGCTCCCTTGCTAAGTGAGTGTGACACACAGAAAAGTGAAAGCATTCCATTTGTTTACATAGTGATTGGTTTTTCACTTTTCAGAAAATGATGAAGGAATGTATGGTGAGACTTATATATTGTGAAATGCTTGGATATGATGCTTCTTTTGGTTATATACATGCAATCAAGTTGGCCCAACAAGGAAACCTCTTAGAAAAAAGAGTGGGTATGTATTTGTTTAAGACTTCTGTACTTACTATTGTTTTTAAGGTTTTAACCACTATATAAAATGATGGCTGGTATATACTATGTTTTGAGAGCATTGGAATACACACACACACACATATATTTAAGCTACATCCCAGTCTAAATTTCCAGAGCTAACACTTTAGAAGTACAAAGCACAAACATAAAGTCAGCTTTCTGGATATGAATCATTTTGGAGTTACAGGGCAGATTAAAAAGTGCTTGATTGTGTGACAGTGAGATGCTACATACACATGTAAAACCCATTGAACTGTATATATATACAGGTGAGTTCTTTTTAAATTGCTTTAAGAAACCTATCTAATCCCATTAGTTTAATGATGAGATAAGACTGTTAATCAGTTAATCTGCTTTTTAAAAACAAAGTCTTACTGTGTAGCCCAGGCTGGCTTCAAACTTGCTACTCTCCTGCCTCTGCCTCTCAAGCTTGCTTGGCTAAGAATTGATTCTTCATAAAATAAAAACTGAAACTAACTAGAATAATTTAAAATATACTGTTCTCACTTTCACAGTGCTAGCTATAGTGATTAGACGTATTAAGACTTTTTTTCTACAGTAATCCTTTAGGGTATTTAGAAAAATTCTTTCAAGAACTTGCATCTGTTTTCAGTGGTTTCAAGTTGTGTGAAAAATCCTTAAAGGAGTCATTGGGTAGTGTAGAGATGGAGCATAGTCTTTATGAATTGTATTGATTGACTCAGGGGATTCGGGAGGGGTAGGTGGTATGTTTACTGCATTCTCAAACTGAGCCCCATTCCACTCTCTCTCCTGGATTAGTTGTAGGCTTTTTCCAAAGTACAATGTTCTGTGCATCTTCCTGTCCATATTCCAAATTAAATTTGAGCTCTTCTGAGATCATTCTGTGGCTCCCCCATCTGGCACCTTATGGTAAAATGTCTTTTCTTACTATATATTAATGTTTCTTCATATAGTAATGTTTTGGCTTTCAAACTAATTCAAGGTTTCTGTAATCCTGGACCTTTTTGTGTTGTTAAAAAAATCTTTATTAGTAATTTACTTTTAAATGATTTCACTTAAAGTTCCTGTAACGCTGGGGTTTAATTGCAGTGGGCTTTCTCTGTTTTCAGACAGGACCTTCCTGTCTGTCTCAGGTTGGCTCTGTAAACACTCTATTTCCCTTGCAGAGTTGGGCCCACAGCCACTGCGTAGTGGTCAAGCTTACCTTTAAAATTCTCTCCAACAGGAGGTTCCTGTTTGTTTGTTTGTTCTTTTTGGAGATAGTTTCGTGTTAGTCCAGACAGGCCTCTAATTTATTATATAGCCAAGGATGATCTTGAACTTCGATCTTCCTGCCTTCACACCCCAAATAGTAGGGTTAAAACCACCTCTCCCGACTTATGTGAACCTAGGGTTTTGTGCTTTCTAGGCACCCACCCTCCTGAGAGTTTTAATATGTCTATAACTTTTCTGGTGATGATTTTTGAGTGTTTTTCTTGTTTTATTTGGCTTTGTTACTTAAGGGTTTTTGTTTTTTGTTTTGTTTTTGGTGTTCCTTAAGGGGTTTTTTTTTGGTGTTCTTTCCTTTCCTTTGTTTTTGGGACAGGGTCTCACTGTGTAGCCCCAGCTGGCCTTGAGCTCACAGAGGTCTAATTGCTTCTGCCTATAAAACTCTGGGATTAATGGTATGTGCTAACATGGCTATCTGAAAAAAAATTTTTTTCACATTACTGTTGAACATTATAGAAATAAAAAGCAATTTCATCTTTTTCACTTGTAAAAAGGGGTATGTTAGATTTGAATGTATTTGAAATGTCTAGAATTCATTCCTGGGAGGAGATGGTGATGGTAGGCTCCAGATTCAAGCAAAACTCTGATGTTTCTTTGCTTTCTTGCATATCTTTCTTCTCCTCTACCTTTTCATTTCTCTACCTTCACTGCTTTTTTTTTCCTTGCTAATATTTTTCAACATTGAGCTAATTTTCTTTATTTCCTTTGTATATTAACTTTTTTTAGTTTAGAAAATAGTGATGGCCCTCTCTTTTAAGTATTTAAAACAATTTTAGTATGTGAGTGTGCACATGCTGCAACACACTTGTGGAGGTAAGAGTTGATTCTCTTCCCGCTGTGACGCCTGACTTAGGGCTAGCTATTTTGTTAAGAACTCAGAAAGCAGGTCATAGTGGGTGCCCATTGTATGCCACGCACTACAGTCACACACAGGCAGATAATGTACATTGCTCCATTTTGAGACTCTGCATCAGTGGGGGAGGGTATAGAGGTTAGTAGTTTAATGTTAAAATTACTTGCCCAACCATGATTCATGTGTTGCTCTCATATGGTCAGCTGAGCCTAAGGGTGTCAGTGGAACTCTGTTTCCCTGACCCCTGAGTCTATGTGGAAACTGCATATCAGATCACACGAGAGAGTTCTGTAAAACTTCTTTAAATGTATATATATATATTTTCGACACAGTGTTTCTCTGTGTAGCCTTGGCTGTCCTGGACTAGCTTGGTAGGCCAGACTGGCCTCGAACTCCCAGAGCTTTGCCTGCCTCTGCCTCCCTGAAGGCTGGAATTACAGGCATGTACCATCACACCTGGTGAACTTCTTTAAATATTGAAGGCTAGAACTTAGTTAGACTTAGCTTTGGTCCAGCCATTTCTGTTTTGGCCTCCTTTGGCATGGGACTTCAGCCTTCTCTCTTGTTACTTGGCTGAATTCTGTGTTGGCATAGGGAGGAATTCTAGGAAACAATAGATGACTGAAAAAATCCTGGGGCTGGCTGTGGTGTACACAGGTTCTAGCACTGGGGAGGCAGAGACAGGCAGATTTCTGTAAATTTGAGGCCAGCCTGGTTTGAGTAGTGAGTTCCAGAACAGAGAGGGCTATATAGAGACCCTGTCTCAAAAACAAACAAACAAACAAACTAAATACTAGATAGCTGGTGGTTTTTTAATTTGCTTTTTATTGGTGTGGAAAATCACTGACTGTATTATTTGGGGTTCTCTAGAGGAACAGAATTGATAGAATGAATATATATATTCATTGGATTTATTGGAGTGGCTTTCAGGCTGTGGTCTAGCTGTCCAACAATGGCAGCCTCCTGACAGAAAGGCCAAGACTCTGGTAGGTGTTCAACCCCAACACCAGTCTTCAGGCTGTGTTGGAATCCCAAAGAAGTAGTTTCTAATGTCATGAAAGTAATGCCTTAGCAACAAGATTGATGAATTTGCCAGTGAGAGTGAGGACAAGCAGGCAAAAAGCCAAAATGTCCTTGTTTGGGTTTTTGTTTTGTTTTGTTTTAATTTTATTTATTATGCATATACTGTTCTGCCTGCAGGTCAGAAGAGGGCACTAGATCTCACTATAGATGGTTGTGAGCCACCATGTGGTTGCTGGGAATTGAACTCAGGACCTCTGGAAGAGTAGCCAGTGCTCTTAACCTCTGAGTCATCTCTCCAGCTCCTGTTTTGTTTTTTTTTTTTTTTAATGGGGGCCGCTACCGGGAGGAGTAGCCCAGATTTAGGGTGAGTCTTCTCATTTCAGAGGCTCCAGTCAAGAAAATCTTTCATAGGTGTGCCCAGCTACTCGGGTTTTAGTTGATTACAGATATAGTCAGGTTGATATCAAAGATTAGTTATCATACTAACCAGAAGCAACTTGGGAAGTGTTGTGGGGTGTCAGTTTTTCTTCCTGGCCCCAAGCTCCTGGAATAAAGACTCATGAGACTAAAAATATATTTACAAGTACCTAGGCCTTTCTCTGACTAGCTCACAACCTAAAATAACCCAATCAACATCTGTAACTTGGCTGGTTACCTGTGCTCAGGAACCTTGCTTTTGTCCTCACATCTTCCCAGACAAATTATCCCAAGCCTGGCCCTACCCTAGAATCCTTTTTGCTTATCAGATGTCCCACTTCCTATATCCTGCCTTAACTATAGGTCACTAGCTTTTAATTGACAGGTGATGCTTCCATACAGACACAAGAGATTCCTTCTTCAGGGGAGGAAAGAGTTTGCTTTAGCTTACAACTCCCAAGCAGTAGTCTATCACTGAGGAAAGTCAGGGCAGGAACTCAAGGCAGGAGCTGAGGCAGGGAATATGCTACTTACTGGCTTGCTCACCCTACTTTCTTACAGTACTCAGAATCAGCTGCCCAGGATGGCACCGCCCCAGTGGGCTGGGCCCTTCCACATCAATTATTAGAAAATACTCCCAGTCTGATGGAGACCTTTTCTCAGTTGATGTCCCTTTTCCTAGATGACTGGCCTTTGTCAAGTTAACAACAACAACAAAAACCTAACCAGTATAGGTAGTGTGATTGCTTTGAATAGCTGTTGCTACATTTTGACTTTTAGACTTAACATAAATTGCAGTCAGTTTTACTTTTGTATCATTTACTGCTCTCTGCTTCTTGCCTAAGGATACAATATGGTCGGTTTCCTCCAGCTCCTACCACCATGTTTTCTCTTCCATAATGACTTGCCCTGGGGTTGTGAGCCCAAACAAACCCTTCCTTACTTTTTTGCTTGTGTGTGTGTTTTGGTTTGTTGTGGTTTGGTTTTGTGAGACATGGTCTCACTCTGTAGAACTTGCTGTATGGGCCTCAGCTCTCCGCCTGCCTCTGCCTCTGAGCCTCCTGAGTGTTGGGATTAAAGGTGTGCACCACACTCAGCTTCAAGTTGCTTGATTGGCTATTTTGTCCCAAGCTTTAAATAGCTTTAAAAAAAGGTTTATTTTATGAATATGAGTTTTGTTTGTGTGTGTGTACACTGTGTGCATACCTGGTGCTGGTGGAGGCTGGGAATTAAGCCTGGAGCTTTGTGTATGCTAGACAAGCACTCTGCCAGCTGAGCCGTACCCTCGCCCAGTACCCTACTCTCAGGCATAGTAGGCATACTGTGCGGTCATGCCTATTTGTTGTTACATCACAGAACATCTTTTTCCTCATTCTTTGTCAAAGCAGGATGTATGTCATAACAGAATTATGGTTTATTTAATTTGACCTTTGAATAGTTCTTTGACTTTGGTCTTGGTGACTTGGGTGTGGATGAGTCCTCAACGAGAAGACTTAGCTCTTCTGTAAGTGCTCCATGGCGTAGTCAGCTTTTTTCTTCTCTTCCTCCTCCTCCTCCTCCTTCTTCTCTTGTAGGAGTAATAGCTTTCTTCTTCTGTCATTGAAAAAATTGCACTTAGTTTTGTTGGTCCTTTGTGGTTGTGCGACTGGCAAGTTCTAAATGGTTTCCCACGTTGTACACTAGACACAGATGCATAGTTCCTGGATAATGTGAAGGATAGCTAACATTAGTGTCTGTATTGAAAGGGCTAAGAGAGTTGAGAAGAAAGAAGAATGAAGACAAGAGCTGGGTAATCAGGCCCAAGGTAGACAGTACATGGACACTGAGTCTATTGGATTTTGAGTCATGGTTCCACCATGTAATAGCTATAGACTTTGGGATTTTTTTTAAATTTATTTATTTTTATCTCAATCACAGGTTAGGTACTTTGAATCCCAGGTATAGCCCCCTCCCTCAGTCCCTCCTACCCTCCCACTCCCTCCCTCATCTCCCTCCTCCCCGCCCCCTCCAAGTCCACCAACAGGGGAGAGACTTTGGGATTTTTAATCTCTCTTTTGATCTTATTATACTGGCATAGTAATCATACTTACATCATAGGGTTGTTTGGAGAACTAAATGAAGCAAAGCTTATAGAGTTATTGTTACGTAGTTACTAATATCAATGCCTCTATGAAGTGGCCAGAAATGGAATAAAGCACATGATTCCATATTCATGGCATTTGTCATACCAATATATTCATTCCTAAGTTCTAAAATACAATTTTGAAATAGAAATGCTTGTTTAAGACAGTGAGTACATTTAATGTGGTAGACATTGTGTCTTTCTTCAACAGCTGTTACTTAACACTGTCTTCAAATTGAGAAAATAAGATGTGATAACAGGATTATATAAGATAGGCTGGTTTTAGATAGCTCATACAATAATGTAAATCATCAATGGCTTGATGCTCACTTAATTAAGTTCTTTAATAATTGTATGTTTGACTCTAAGATAAAGAATATTTTGATTGATAATGCAAAAATTTGCACTAGAACTGTGTATTCATCCACAGGGCATTAATTTGGTGTATATCTTGTAGAATCTGCAATTCTGAATATGCAGGATGAAGGACACCTGAAATCTTTAGTGAAGTTTGTTAACCTTGTATTTTACGCTTTGTTTTTGTTACCTGTAACTGATATGTTTCACCCTTAAATCTTGGAATAGATACGGCTTTAACTTAATAGGAAAGGAATTTTTGGGAGGTAGGTAGTAATGAAAACTTTTCCTTCATTTTTTTAATAGGTTATTTGGCTGTTTCTTTATTTCTACATGAAAGTCATGAACTTTTGCTTCTCCTTGTGAATACTGTGGTAAAGGTACCGTATCCTATTCTATGCTGGTTAATATGAAATCTTATTTTTGCTGTCATATGACATTTCTTTTAGTCATAGTTACTTAAATAACTTTGAAGTGTAGGTTTACTTCAAAGTCGCCTTGGAAAGTTTTGGGGTTGGTTTTGTTTTTTGTTTTGTTTTGGATTTGGTTTTCAAGACAGGGTTTCTCTGTATAGCTCTGGCTGTCCTAAAACTCGCTCTGTAGACCAGGCTGGTCTCAAACTCACAGAGATCCTCCTGCCTTTGTCTCCCAAGTGCTTGGATTAAAGGTGTGTGCCACCATTGCCCAGCTAAGATAGTTTATTTTTAAAAGCTTATTTTTTTTACATTATATGATATGTAACTGAGCATTAGTGGACTACCTGGCATCGCCAGGCTATGCTGGGATAGCCTAGTCCTCTTCAGAAACTACAAATGCTCTAACCATTCAGGTACCTCTTCAGTCTCCAGAGAAGTTCTTTTTTTTTTTTTAAAGCTGGCTGGTTTGGAGCTCAACATGTAGACTAGGCTGGCATCAGACTCACAGAGGTCTGTCTACTGCGAGCTGGGATTTAAAGTGTGCACTACTTCTGGCTGTTTATTTTTTTAAGACAAGGTCTTCTGTATACAAAGATTGGCCTGGAACTTGTGATCCTCCTGGTTCCACCCTCCTGAGATTGCAGTGTGCACCATTACAACTAGTTTATGGCATTGTGGTGACTGAACCCACGGCATTGTGCATGCTAGACAAGCACTCTACCGATAGAACTACATCCCCAGCTCTCTAATTATTCTTAATCCGTGTGTGTGTGTGTGTGTGTGTGTGTGTGTGCGTGTGTTTGTACCTGTCTGTGTTTGTGCCTGTGTGCGTGCGTGCATGCCTGTGTGCACATGAGCGCATGTGTGTTATAAGGACCTTTTCGGTTTCCCCCTTATCCTTCTTTCTAAACAGAATCTCATGTATTTCAGACTAGCCTCAAACTCATAGCCAAAGATGGCCTTGAACTTCTGATCCTTCTGCTTGCACCTCCCCAGTGCTAGGAATATGGGTACACACTGCCTGGCTTATGACATTTTCATACAAGTATATATTGTGTGTGTGCTGAGCATGAAAGTGTTTATCAGTCTAAGGGTTTTTTGGTAGAGTCTTAAGGTTTTATTATGGATAGAATCATATCTGTAAATAAGAGTACTTGGATTTCTTCCTTTTGTGTTTGTATCCTTACTTCCTATTCTTGTCTTATTGTTTTGAGTTTTTCCATGCTTAGTATAATACGTAAGCTTGTCATATATAGCCTTTATTGTATTCTTTCTATTCCTAGTCTCTTTGAGACTTTTATCACAAAGAGATGTTGGATTTTGTCAGAATCCTTCTTTGTGTTTAGATGATCATGTGATTTCTGCATTGTGTCTATTTATGTGATGTAGTAGTGTTACTTTTCATATGTTGACCCTTCCTGCACCTCTGGAATAAAACTGACTTGATCATGGTGCATGATTTTCTGATTTGCTTTTGAATTTGGTATGCTAAGTTTTGTTTGTTTGGTTTTAGACAGGGTCTCACCATATTTCCCTGGCTAACCTGGTCACAGAGTTCTGCCTGCATCACCTTCCAGAGTGCTGGGATTGAAGGTGTGCTCTGCCATACCTGGAAGTTTGTTTTATTGAGAATCTTGATATCTATGTTCATCAGAGGAATTAATCTTTAATTTCTTTTTGTTTCCTGACTATGTTTTATAAAGAGTGTTTGGTGGCATCCCTTCCTTTTCTCTTTATAGAATAATTTCAGAAAGTTTGGTCTTACCTAGTCATTAAAGTTCTGGTAGAATTTATGTGCTCTGCGAATCTTTCAGGTCTTGGATGTTTTTTAATTGGGAAATGTTATTTATTACTACTTCAGTCCTGCTGTTTGTTATAGCTGTTTGTTGTATATTAAATTATTTCATCGTGGTTTGATTTTGGCAGGTCATATGGATCTGGAAATTAATTTATTTTAGATTTCCCCGTGTAGTGTTATACAAGTTTTTAAAACATGTTCTATTCTGAATTTTGTTGTTATCTGTTGAAATGTCTCCCTTTTCATCTTTAATTTTATTAATTTGGGGCTGCCTTCTCTTTGCTTTTTCTGCCCAAGGGTTGACATCATTTATCCTTTCAAAGAACCAGATGTTCATTGATTCTTTTATTTTCCTCATGTCTGCTTATTCATTTCTGCTCTAATCTAATTTTTTCCACCTACTAGTTTTATATTTGACTGTTCTTGTTTACTGAGGTTGTAAGGTATACATTTTAATATTATTTATTTGCATTTTCTCTGATATAAAAAATTAAATTCAATTTTATTATTGTTGTTGTTATTATTATTATTGTGTATGCGCAGAGTGTGTGTGCCATGTGAGAGTTGGAGGACAACTCTGGGGAGCTGGTTCCTTTCTTCCACTGTGGACTCCAGGGATTGAAGTACGGCAGTCAGGCTCCTGAGGTGGACGCGTTTACATGCTGAGCAAGCTTGCTCCTTTCTTCAACTCTTCTGACTAATTCTGGTCCATTTTGTCAGTAGAACATGAACACTTGCTGGTTTCCTATTCCGTTTCCTTGGATACCCTTTTCTATCCTTTTCGCCCTGAGGTTGAGTCTGTCTTTGAGTGTGAGGTGTATGTTTGTTTGTTTTCGTTTTTAAATACAGTATGGCGTTCTCTGTCTTGATTGGTGAATTGAAGCAATTAGTAATGCAGAGTTATTATTGTAAAGTGTATATTAATTCCTGCCATTTTGTTGATTTTGTAATGTTGGATGTTTTCTTGATCTTCATTTACTTAAGTAATGTTTTGTGTGATTTATTTTTCTTTTCAGTCTGAAGAATTTCTTCAAGTATCTTCTGTAGAAATGACTTCGTGGTTTTTAATGTCTTCAGCCTTTTCTAAAAGCTTGTTTTAATTGGTGTGAATTACTTGTAGATAATGTGGGTTTCATTATGGCGTCTTTATTTCTGTACACAATGCAGTTCAGTCACGCTCACTCTGATGCTCTGTTGCCCGCTGACTCCTCTAGTCCTCTTGGTCTCCCAGCTATCTCCCTGCTGTGTTTGTCTTTTTCTTGTATGACCCAGTGAGTTTCACTAGTATACTTTCCAGGAGAGTAGGTAAAGGCATATGAACAGGAGCATGGGCACCTAACTGGTGGCTACACTGCAGGAGAAAATGTCTACTCTGCCTCCATCAGACAACTGCACATACATCCTGTTAGAGGCCTAGAGTCTGTGGGCTCTTTTCTCTCTTAGGACAGGGTGTTGATGGCCCAGTCTTGGGCAGATTCTGCAGTGACCTCAAGAGAACATAGCCATGTCAGGGCTGGAAGTTAGCTTTCCCTGCTCCTTCCCAACTTCTCCCTGGCTCTTACATTCTTTATGCCACTTCCTCATGATGGTCTCTGACCCTGGGAGGGGTGATGTAGATGTTTCAGTTATGGCCGGGCATTCAACTGTCACTCATTCTCACAGTGTTTCCAGTTATGAGTAGTCACCATTAGCCTGTTCTGTTGCAGGAAAGCTGCTTTTTTTTTCTCCTTCAGTTTACAGACAGCCTTCCTGCATATGGTCACCAGGCACTTGTCTTTCAGAGCTTGAAATACAACTTCAAGTCCTGAAGTCTTTACATGTTTTTGTTGAAAATCTATTGTTATCTTAATAAGCCTGCCCTATGGCAAACACCAATGACTTGGGGTTTGTCTCAGTCACTTTTCTATCGCTGTGGTAAAACACCATGACTAAAGCAGCATTTAAAGAAAACATTTAACTGGGCGTATAGTTCAGAAGGTTAGAGTCCATGATGGCAGAGCAAAGGCATGGTGGCAGGAACAGCTAAGAGCTTAATCTTGATCTACAATGAGGAGGCAGAAGGTGCCATGAGAGTGGTATGGGTTTTGAAACCTCACAGCCCATGCCCAGTCACACACCCCTTCCAACAAGGCCATGCCTTCTAATCCTTCCCAACAGTTCCATCAAGTGGGGACCAACCATTCAATAGATGCACCTATGGGAGTTTATCACCCAGACCACTGCAGGGCTTCCTTAGAGCTCAGTACGCCACCGTCTGCACATTTGGGGTTTGAGGTGAGAGATGAAATCAGGAGTTTCTTTTCTGGTCTCATCAGTTTGGTATGCTAAATGCCTCCTATACTTGGATAGGCAGTCCTTTTCCTCAGATTTGGGGACTTTTCTGTTGCAGTTTATTGAATATGTTTCTATTACTTTAACATGGAATTCTTCTTCTAATGCCATAATGTATAAGTTTTATCTTTTCATAGCGTCTATAGTGTTCATAGATACTGAATGTTCTGTTTGTATGTATGATTTTATATTTGTTGTAATCTGAATATTTGAATTTCTCTCCCCTGTCAGTCGTCAGGCCCTGGTATTTTGTCCTCTCCTTTATCTATTCATTCAATCAGTGACACTTTCATGAAACTTCTTGTTTGACTCATTACATTTTGCTTTTGAAGTATTTCAATTTTGCATTTTTTTCAGAATTCTACTTTTGTACCATGTGTTATTGTCTTTATTTTATTCAGCTCTTTGTGTTCTCTTGAGAATCATTCACAGTTTACATTTGCCCTCTTCAAGGTTTAAAAAATATAATCATTCTTTTGAATTCTTTGTTTGGGATTTCATCTAATGCATTCTGTTTTAAGGCCACCTATGTGGGCTTTGCAAGTTTTGGAATAGTTCTGTTACCTTGGTTCCTCATGTTTCTGGAATTTTGCAGTGTCAGGTTGCTGGTTGGATTCTGTTCTTAAATCACCCTATTTTATTGAAATGCTTGCATTAGTCAAGAGACTAGACTACATACTAGAGCCGAATATCATTTTTCCTCTGCACTAAGATCCGTTCTCAGCTTTTAACCTTGGAGAAGAAGTCCATCTGCAAAAACAGTCACTGTGACTGTTTTTAAAACACTGGGTAAGCCCACCATGAGTGCACAGTAATCAAAACCACATAGAGTACTATGTATAGAGCTGAGTACTCTGTGTACTGTAACCTCAGTAGTTCCTGTGACTATGAATGGAAAAAAAAATAAGGTTATAGATTAGTATTGGAATGATAGAAAAAATAAAGGAGGAAAAAATAAATGGAAGTGGGAAGCAGTAGGAACAAGATTAGAATGGGAGATGAGGCAGTTTTGACTAAATGTTGAATGAAGAGAAAGGTAAAAATGAAGGCAGTCAGATAACTTTAAACACTCAAGTTTTTATTCGTCTGAGACAGAGATGGCACACACTGTCAGCCTATGTTCTTTAAGAAAGCCTGTGAAAAGAGAAAAATAGAGAAAGAAAAAAATGAATAAGAATAGAGATAGTCTAAATTGATACTGAATATTAAATAAAGGTGGAGTAGATCTAAATAGAGCTGGTGAGATATAGAGTCTGCCTGCTTGCTGGTTCCAGTTTCAGCTCTTCCCGTGTTCCTCCTTGGGCTCCCAGATGCCTGTCACAGCTATGGGCAGTACTTGAAGAATCCATTTGGGGGCCACTGTGAGAAGGCTCAGTGGGTAAAGAGCCTACCTTGCAAGTCTGATCACCTGAGTTCTATTCCTGTCCTACATAGGACAAAAGGAGAGAACTGACTCTCCAGAGTTGTCCTTGGCCTCTCTGTGCACACTGTACCACACATGTGCTCCCCTCATACATGATACAGTTTTTAAAAAGGAGTCAAAAAAAAAAGTCCAGTTTTGATAGTTAGCTATACCTCTGGGCTGTCTTTTCCAGTGTCCAGCCCAACACTGGAAACTCATGTCTAAGGTCCTCTGTGCACTCTAGTTCTGACCAGGTTTCCATTTAGTTGAATACTGTACAAATGCTGTGTTCTGCAGCGTAGAGGTGTTCTACTGGCCAGAGTTAGCATCTAGTTCTATAATACTTACTCAGAGTTTGTTGATAATGTGGTTTCCCCAACATCTCTCTCTCTTCTACTTTAGTGCCATAAACCGTTGTCTCCTGTCTCCTTTTCCATACCCCTACCTCTGCTTTAGTGTGTGTGTGTGTGTGTGTGTGTTACTGAGAGTGTAGAGCATATTTTCCAAGGTTCTCTGTCTTCTGGTTCTGGTCACTCTCTGGGTGGGGAGAGCTCCCCAGACCCACCAGTCCTCCCTCCAGAACAGCATCTGGACTTTTTCCTTGTTCTTTTTGCGAGATTTCTGTTTTACTTTGCTGTTAAATGAGAGTTTGGAGCCTTGCTCACCTCTAAATGCTTTCCCTGTTTGAGTCTTTGGAGAATCTAGCAAGACATGGCTGTCATCCACCATCTTCTAAAAGCCTCAAGTTTTCTTGTTCATCATCTTTAGACTTACAATATGTGAGAATGTGTGTATATTTTTTTCTGAATGTACAGTCATACTATATACACATATATAAAATGTGTGCATATGTGTGTGTGTGTGTGGTTATACATGAATGTGTATGCATGTGGAGACCATAGGTCAATATCAGGTTTTATCCACAATTGCTCTCTACTTTACTTAACAATAAATAATTTGTTTGCTTGCTTGTTGTGTATGCATCATGGGGATTGAACTCAGGTCATCATGGTGCATACACACTAGTACATTTTTTAAGTTGGAAAGAGGAGCTGAGGAAATGGCTTGGTGGGTAAAGGACAAACATGAGGTCTCAAGTCTGAGCCCAGCATCCATGTAAAAGCCAGGTAAGATGAAAGTCTTACCATTTTCTGTCACCTTAAAATTATGTTTGTTTATTTTGTGTGTCTCCTGGGGATTGAACTCAGGTCCTCAGGCTTGGCGGCAAGTGTTTCTACCCACTGAGCCATCTTGCTTCTTCCCCTTATTTCCTGAGCTGAGATCTTTCACTGAATGTGGAGTTCATTGATCTGGCTCTGCTGACTAACCAATGAACTCCAGGGATTCTCCTGTGTCCTTCTCCCAGAACTGGGGTAACAAGTAATGTGTCATCATGCATGGTACTTGAGTGGGTGCCGGAGATCAGACTTAGGTCCTTACCCACCAAACTGTCTCCCGATTATTTAATTTTATTATTAAACCATTATTTAATTTTAGTTAATTAAAAAGCTATTTGATTTGTCAGTGTGTACATGTGTGAGTGTGCACATCCACACATGCTGTGGCATGCATGTGGAGGTCAAAGGACAACCTTTGAGAGTTGGTTCTCTCCTATGTTACTGAGGTAGTGGCTCTTGTTTCTGTCATGCTGCAGACTTCAGGGTAGCTGGCCTTTGAACTTCTGGGCATTTCCATTTAACATCCCATTTTACCACAGTGCTGGTGTTATAGATGCTTGCCACGTGTCTGACCTTTTCTGTGGGCTCTGGAGATTGAATTGTCAGGTTTGCTGAGCCATTTTGCCAGCCTTTTTAAAAAATATATTTAAAAGTTAATTAGAGGGACTGGAGAGATGGCTCAGTGGTTAAGAGCACTGTCCGCTCTTCCAAAGGCCACAAGTTCAATTCCCAGCACCCACATGGTGGCTCAAAACCATCTATAATGTCAACTGATTCCCTCTTCTGGCAGGTATAAATGCAGATAGAACACTCAAATACATAAAATAAATAAATCTTTAAAAAAAAAGTTAATTAGATCACTTTATAGACCATTTAATTATATATGAGCATATACTTTTTATTGTAGAAATTCTAATGCTCCATTTATATTAACTAGACAAGTTTATGAAGTTATTTTATTAGTTTGGGAAAGTTTAAAGGCTATAACAAGGGAGACTGTTTTGACCTGTAGCAGGTCAGTTGCCTTTGACACTGTTAAGGCAAATGAACCCAGTGGGGAGTATTTTGTATTTGGAGGTAGGTGTGAATATATAAGCTGATTATAAAGCTAAGGGAAAATTGTAAGCAGAATTGTTATAGTATTAAGTTTGTCATCTCTTGCTTTAAGTTTGTGTAGACTGCCTCTTTGCTTGCTTCTGGCAGGATCTGCAGAGCACTAATCTGGTAGAAGTATGTATGGCCCTTACTGTTGTCAGCCAGATTTTCCCTCGAGAAATGATCCCAGCTGTCCTTCCCTTAATAGAAGATAAACTTCAACATTCTAAGTAAGTAAATTATTTTGACATTAGATGTCTATACTGTATTATTTCAAAACAAAAATTTATTTAAGTTTATCTTTTATTTATTCTTTCACAATTCCATATAGTGTATCTTGATCATATCCACATCTAACTCCCTAGCCTTTCTAACACATGCTCTTCACCTTCATGGCTTTTCCCCCTCCTTCTAATAATAATAACAACAACAAAAACAACAACCTTCTGAGTCCAGTTAGTGCTGCTATATATTCATGGGTGTTGAACTATCCACTAAACATGAGCAACCTAATAGTAGCCATGTCCCTGAGAAAAATGACTCCCATTTCCCCAACAGCCATCAACTGCCAGTAGTTTCTCAACTACTAGAACCTTTTGAGCCTCCCTACTGTTCATGCTGGAATATTAACTGGCTTCATTTTTGCAGGTTTTATGTAGGTAGCTACAGTTACAGTGAATTTATAACACAACAACCATGTCATGTCCAGAAGACAGTCTTTCTCAGTACTCCTTTCTGTCGTCCAGCTCTTACATGCCTTTCTCCCCTTTTCCAAGATGGCCCCTGAGCCTTGAGGGGATGGAACTGGTAATATAGAATGTCCGCTTAGGGCTGAACACTCATCAGGTACTTTTCTCAGCACTTTGGCTAGTTATAAGTCTCTGCATTAACCACTGCAAAAAGAAGTTTTTCTGACTAAGGTTGAGAAAAACACTATTGTATGGGTATAAACATAAATATTTAGAAGACAGCTTGGCAATGTGTCCATCTAGCACAATAATAGTAGTAGGTTCTCTCATAGGGCCTTTGATCCCCAAACATAGACTTTTGACTAGTTTACAGTGGCATGCATGAGTGCCTTCCTATGGAGCAGGCCTCATATCCAGTTAGAGAGTTAGTCACCCCTATAAATCTCATGCCACTATTGTACTGGCACATCTTGCTTGACAGGTCAGGGTTGTTGCATGTAGGGTCTATCTCTAGGTGGTCACCAAGAACATCGGTTACTTTTCTCCCCCAGTAGCCTGCATGACACTTTCCAGCACTATTGTACCAGTCAAAGTTCTCTAGAAGAACAGAGCCAGTGGTGTATGTATATACACACACACACTTTAAAGATTTCTTTTTTTCTTTAGTTACGTCTATTTATGTAGACCCATATGTCTGTGTGGGTATGTACACATGAGTGCAGGTGTTCACAGAGGCCGAAGGCTTGGAATCACAGGCAGTTATCTGCCTGACATAGGTGCTGGGAATTGAACTTGGGTCAACAGTAAGAGGTTAAGAGCAGCACATGCTCTTACCACTGAGGCCTCTCTCCAACTTTAGAACAGTAACAACAGCAAAATCACCTGAGAGCTGAGAACCTCATAATTACTCAGTCCTTGAGGATGGGTGCTTTATCAGTCAGACTAGTCCTTCGGTGGCTCTGTCGTGGGAGAGGGTGGAGGTGGGAAACAAAGGGAAAACATAGCTTGTAGTCGCTCACTTTAAAAGGCAAAGTGTCTCAGCAGTCCCAGCCTGACGCCTCAAGGTTCCTGGATTACCCCTGGTCTTGAGTTCATGATGAAAATTTGGACATGCTGGTTCTGTAGTCAGCAAGGGAATCAGCAGCAACAGCAGCAGCAGCAGCAACAAAAACAACAACAATAGGACAAATCAATTCTGTGTCAAGAGGGAGGCCAAGCCAGCAAGAGGCATGGTTTTGCTATATCTTTTTGATCTGGGCTGCTACCAGAAGGTGCGGCCCAGAATTGGGTGGGCCTTTCCCCATCAGTCAGGGCTATCAGGACACTTCTTCAGATGAAGCTTCCTATTCAGGTGATTCTGGTTTGTGGCAAGTGCACATCCAGACCAACTATAACAACAGAGGAAGCTGGCCGTCACGGAGAAAGTTGCTCTGGCATTTCCAGCTTGATTAATAGTTTACCATTTGTATATACTACAACAATGCATTGTTATCTTAGAATGTTAATATACTTTTTAAAACATTAAGTAAATGATGTATAAGAGTTTTAAAAAAACCTTCAAATCTCTAACAATCCTATATGTAAAAAAAAGTCTTATCAAGCTTGTGTAGGATTGGGAGCTGAGGAGGTGGCTTGGTTGGTAAACTGCATGACATGCAAGCATGAGGACCTGAGCTCAGCCCCTAGCACTCAGGTAAAAAGCAGACACAGTAGCACAAACAAATTCCTGTAGCCAAAACCTATGGTGCCTCATCAGCAAGGTTTTGCTGAGTCGGTGTGGTGGGCAAACAGAAGCAATGGCAATGGCCTGTGTGTTTGGGGGCCTTTGGGCCTTCCTGACTAATAACTTATCTATGTTTTCTGAAAAGTGTTGCCCATTGCTGCAGGCCTCCTCAGTTTAAACCCTCTTTTAAACTATATATTAGCTTACAAAGTTGTAGGTTTCCGTAAGTCTTGAAAAGGGGCTGCTCTAATAGGGAATTCCTGCCTGATACCATAAACCTGGTCAAAAGCTCCTGTCTCAGGAAGCCATGGGCCCTATGAGAAAACTTATTATTGTTTTGCTAAATGAACATGTTGTTAAGCGGTCAATATATATTATTTATATTTATCCCCCTCTTTTTTAAAACTTTTAATTAGGTTTATTCATGTGTGTCCTGTATGCGTATATACATGTGAGTGCAAATGTTCACAGAGGCCAGAAGCATCAGATACCCCTGGAGTTGGAGTCACAGGTGGTTGTGAGCCGCCAGCCTTGGGTGCTGGGATTTGAGCTTGGGTCTTTTGCTTGTCTAGTATGTACAGTTCTCTGAGGTCAGTCCCCAGCACTGAAACAGAACAACAAAACATGAAACCAAAACCAACCAAAGAAATAAAAAGCTAAGATGTATGATATCATCTTTTCATTTTTGAAAAGATTTGCTAAACATAATCTGCAACAGATGAAGTCTGAGACTGGCTTACATTTTAACTCCTTATTATCATGGGGCTTTAAAAACAAGTCCCAGGAAGAAGAGGAATAACATTTTTTTTAATTTTATTCACATGCCCCCTCTGATTCCCTATCCCTGCAATACTTACCTAGTATAGAAAACAATTTTTTTATCCTACTAAAAAGACAAAAATGGAATCAAGGAATTATAAAATTTTTATTGTGTATTGATTACAAAAGTAATCTATGCATGTTACTTAAAGCTCTATAAGTAGGGAAATTTATAGCTGATAGGCAGTTAGAGTTGCTTTTGGCAACAGTGGTCCACACTAGTATTTGCAGCCTTTTGGAGTTTGAAGCAGGAAGATTATGACTTGGAGACCATCCTGGGCTATAGTGAGACCCTTTCTCATAAAACAACAGTAACTTAAAAGGGACGAGAAGAGGGTTCAGCTGCCGTTGTGCTTGGGGTGTAATTGTGAAGACCTGAGTTTGGATCCCTAGCATCTTTACAAAAGCCAACTGTGTCAGCCTGTGCCTGTAAGACCAGTGCTGGAGAGGTGGAGGTGGGAGGGGGCTCCCAGGCTTCCTAGCCAGCCAGTTTCGGTAAATTGAATCAGCAAGCTCCAGATTAAGTGTGTGACCTTGTCTCAGAAGGAAGGTGGAGTGTGACAGAGGAAGACACTGACATCAGCCTGGCCTCCACATGCACACACATGCACACACATGCACACACATGCACACACATGCACACACATGCACACACATGCACACACTCAAATATATCTCTGCACACACAGTCTTCCCTCCCTCCAGAAGAGGGGCTCTTGACATTTTACCTCTTGCTAAGTAAGTACTGTATCTTTTTAAAGACAAAGTAAAAAGATAAAGCACTCACTTTATCTTTTTTATACTTTGCTACATTAGAATAAAATAATTAGTAATAAGACACTTGATGGCCCAGGTTGCCTTGTTTAAATTTTATTTTTTATTCTTAGGGAGATTATACGAAGAAAAGCAGTTCTGGCATTATACAAATTTTACCTCATTGCCCCTAATCAAGTACAGCATATCCATACTAAATTTCGGAAAGCACTCTGTGACAGAGATGTTGGGGTCATGGCTGCCTCTTTGCATATATACCTTAGGATGATTAAGGTAAGTTGACAATTTCAGCATGTGCTCAGTAGTTACCATTGTAACAATATCACTATGGAATTAGATCAAAACTCAGATATTTCAATAAAATGATTAATATTTTATACCATTATTAAGCTAGAGAGATGGCCCAGTAAATAAAGAGTGCTTTCTGCATAAGCAGGACAACCTAAGATCAGATCCTAGCACCAATGTCAAGAGCTGGGTGTGGCCATCCATGTCTGCTGTAGCCCTAGTGCCAGAGGAGGCAGAGACAAAGGGTTCTAGGTCATACTGGCTGACAGTCGTGTTCTAGGTTCAGCGAGAGACCCTGTCTCAAGGGAACAAGGCAGGGTGATAGAACAGGACACCTAGAATCCTTCTCTGGACTCTGCATGTGCATGGGCACACATTTACACACACGCGTGTGCATATACCCCACATATATGTACTATGCTCACATACATGTAAATATATTTATGCTATCATTTGCTATTAAGTGTAAATTTTGTAAGTTCTTTATAATATGAGTTGTATGTAAGAAAGATCAGGAGTTCAAATCCACAACTGGTCAAAATTTAAAGGACAACTGATCATGAAGTACCCAACCACAGAAAATATGTCTACACCTACACCTCAGGCTCAGGGGGACATCCTGAAGAGGGATGGAAAGATTTTAAGAGCCAACCACAGAAAATACGTCTACACCTAAACCTCAGGCTCAAGGGACATCCTGAAGAGGGTTGGAAAGATTTTAAGAGCCAGAGGACTAAGACATCTGCTGTGAGATAGTGTCTTCTGTAATGTGACATGGAGCTACACTCAAGAAATCTCAACAATATGGTCACCTAAAAACCTGAACAATGACACCAGGTGACATCACAAGCCCCCACCCTCAGAGGAAGAGCTACAGGCATTTAATGGCTGCTGAGAGAGGGAGAATCAGCCTTCTCCAGGTTGAGTCCCTGAGAGGCTATCCTATACCCAGTGGTCAGCTTAAGTATATGTACATATGAGCAACTTGAAATGGACTCAGCAGATTGTTTTTATGCATATGTATGTGTCTGTGTGTGTGCATGTACGATAATAATTAAAAAGAGGTCATGAATTTGAGGGAGTGATGGAGGGACATGGGAGGAGTTGGTAGGGTAAGAGGGAGGAGTGGAAATGATGTAAATATAGTACTTATGTATGACATTTTAAAATCTAGGTATGTATGGATATAAGAGAATAAATTGGCTACACAGCAAATTTGAGGTCTCTCCTGGGTTATATGAGACCCTGTCTGAAAAAAATATGAGAAGGAAAAGACATTATTATTCACATATTTTTTCTTAATGTAGGAAAATTCTTCTGGATATAAAGACCTGACTGAGAGTTTTGTAACAATTTTAAAGCAAGTGGTGGGAGGCAAGCTCCCATTTGAGTTCAGTTACCACAGTGTGCCAGCTCCGTGGGTACAGATCCAGCTCTTGAGAATCCTGGGACTGCTGGGAAAGGATGATCAAAGGTAAGCCCTCCCGAGTCACACCATGACTGCAGCAGGCCTCAGCCTCGGCTGCTCACTGAAAAGTTTTATGCAAAACATTTGTAGCACTTACTGCCGTACTGGTAGTAAATGTCAGTGTAAGAACACATATTCCTTCAGGGTACTGGGGCATTCTTAGCTTATCCATGTTTTCTCGTTGTGAAATGCCTTTCTTAACCATTGGAATAGAGGGTAAGCCAGATAATAATAAACATTTCACCTTGTGTGGGTCACATGCTGTCTGGTGCAGTTACTGAACTCCGTTGTTATAGATTGAAAATAACCATAGAGAGCATATAATTTAATGAGGGTGGCTGTGTTCCAGGAAAAAAAAATTGTTTTATAAACATTAAAGCCTGAATTTCTACATTTCAGTAGATAATATTCTTTTTTTTATTTCAACATGTAAAAACTATTTGAAGCCAGGCATGGTGTGCACACCTATAATCCCAGCACCCTGGAAGGCAGAGGTAGGCAGGTCTCTGTGAATTTGAGGCCAACCTACTCTACAAAGTGAGTCCAGGACAGCCAAGGCTACCCATAGAAACCCTGTCTGAAAAAAATCCAAACAAACAAAAAACCCCAAACATAAACTATTCACCATTTGCAATCATAAAGGCTGTGATCAAAATATATTATCTATAAGTGTCGATATGAAGCTCATTATTAGTGGTAGATGCTAATAAAAATATAAAAGTCACAAAAAGGAAAACAAAATATAATATTCACTATCTATTTTAGCAAACAGTAAATCAAAGACAGAGATTGTCTCGTGGAAGCACCTATGCTGAAATGTAACTAAATTCAGACAGGCTTTTTTAGAGTTAGTTACTGTTTGATAGGAAACACAAAGACAGGTATATTAATAATGTTAACGCTAAGATACACTGG
This sequence comes from Pachyuromys duprasi, assembly GCA_028658305.1. Lineage (NCBI taxonomy): Eukaryota > Metazoa > Chordata > Mammalia > Rodentia > Muridae > Pachyuromys > Pachyuromys duprasi. The sequence continues at coordinate 9,168,839 of CM053748.1, read as the reverse complement.
AGAAATAGACAAATGACTTCCATCAACAATTAGATGGAAGAGAAAATTGAAAAGTGAGAATAGGGCTGGAGAGATGGCTTTGTGGTTAAGGGCACTGCCTGCTCTTCCAAAGGACCCAGGTTCAATTCCCAGCATCCACATAACAGATTACAACTGTCTGTAACTTCAGTTCCAGCGGATTCAACACTTCACACAGACATACATACAAACATACATACAGGTCACATAAAAGTAGATAAAGAAGAAGAAACGCATATGACCAGTAACTATTTAATAAAAGAAAAGAAAAGAAAGGTGAGAATATACAGATGAAAGAATTTTTCCATTTATGTATGTAATCACTTTATAGCCTGATCAAAGCGCCCTCCCTCCTCCCCTCCCAGTCCCATCCTTTCTTCACTTCTTCTCCCTCCTCCCCACTCCCCTTCTCAGAGAAGGAGGCCCCATGAGTACCATCCCACCCTGCCTATCAGGTTGCAACAGGGATAAGCGCATCTTCTCCCACTGAGGCCAGATACGGCAGCCCAGGTAGAGGAAAGGGATCCAAAGGCAACAGAGTCAGAGTTAGCCCCATCTCCAGTTGTTAGGGGACCCACATGATGACCATGCTGTACATCTGCTACATATGTGTGGGGGTCTAGGTCCACCCATGCATGCTCTTTGGTTAGTGGTTCAGTCTCTGGAAGCCCCCATGGGCCCAGGTTAATTTACTCTGAAGGTCTTCAGACTAAAGAAATTTAAAGAGTTAACCAGTTAAAGTCTGTGGGTCCTAGCCTGTCAAGATGGCTGAGAAGGTAAAGGTGCTTTCTATCAAGTCTGGGGACCTGAGTTCAATCCCTGGAACCCACATGATGGCAGAAAAGAACCAGCTCTTTAAGTGTTCTCTGATCTCTACATGGGTGCCAACAGTCAGTAACCACTACACACACACACACACACACACACACACGCAGGTACATATAAACACAAAACAGGCAAATAAATGTAAAAAAAAAAAACAAAAAAGAATGGATCTTATTGGGATCCTGATTTTAAAAAAATCTATGATGTAATATAATTTGAACACAAATTGGACATAAAACATTAGGGAATTGTGACTGTATGTATGTATATATATTACAAAGGAATTGTGAACATCTATACCTACCTGTCTAAAACATCCTTGTCTTTTATAAATGTACGTAATTGTGAAATATTTATGCCCAAGACTGTGTTATCCTAGAATTTACTTCAAAAATAATAATGTAGGAAGTAGATAAAGTTGGCTGTGACTCAACTGTGGAAGTGAGGTAATGAGAGTGTAGACTTACTCTTTTGTATATTGTTAAAATTTTATATATCTTTAAAATTTTCTGTAGTATAAATTTAGAATAAAGTTAATATAAACAGCAAAGAGAATGCAATTTTCAGCCACAAAACATACAGGTATTAAGAAGGATTAGGGGGCCGGAGAGATGGCTGAGCAGTTAAGAGCACTGGCTGTTCTTTCAGAGGACCCAGGTTCAGTTCCCAGCACCCACATGGCAGCTCACAACTGTCTATAACTCCATTTCCAGAGGATCTGACAACCCCACAAAGATAAACATACACCAAACACCAAATGTACATAAAATTTTTTAAATAAATAAAATTTTAAAAAGTCATAGAAAAAGAAATAGAAAAAAAATCCACAGGCATTCATTTCCTGATGCCACCAAACCCTGTTATAGAGAGGCCAGTGGACATTGGTCTCAGTAAAGACCACAGTCTGGGAGTGGGAAAAGCAGAGCAGATCTACATGATTTGAAATTTTTCATGTCTCATTCATCATGTATGTTCTTGCACTGATTTTGTTGTCCTCTTAAGGCTTCAATTAAATGGTAGTTTCTTTTTTCAATTTTTAAAATGTTTATGTGTGTGGGTGTTTTGTCTGCACACATGTCTGAGCACCGCATGTGTGCCTGGTACCCACAGAAGCCAGAAAACCAGATTCTCCTAGAACTGGAGTTGCAGGAGGTTGTAAGCAACTGCATGGGTGCAGGGAATTGAACTTGGGTCCTCTAGAAGAGCAGTCAGTGTGCTTAACCACTGAGCCATTTCTCTAGTCTCAAATGCTTGTTTTTTAATATTGAAAATAAAACCAAGCAAACTGAAAACAGCTTTTTGCTGTATCAGGCCCATAGCTGTACTTTCCCAACTCTTGCTCCACTTGGAGTTAGGTGTTTGTGTGCAGTTTTTGTCATGCTTTTCAAAACAACAGACTTTTCAATTCCAAGAATGCTACATATTATAGTTAGGGGTGCTCTTACTGTGGTGAAACACCCTTACCAAGCAACTTGGGGAGGAAAGGGTTTATTTCACTTACACTTCCAAATAACAGCTCATCATCAAAAGCAGTGAGGGCAGGAACTCACAACAAGGCAAGAACCCCAAGGCAGGAGCTGATCAGAGGTCATGGAGGAGTGCTGCTTACTGGCTTGCTTCTTTTCATTGTAGATCTAAGAGTGAACACTAATAGCACATGACATAGTAAATACTAGGCTCTTTTGAAATCTCCCCTACTGACAAAATCAGTCCAAACCTCTTCAATTTAGCCTCAAGCAGATTCTTAGGACAAGGGCAGAAATCACCACTTTTATTTATTTGTTTGTTTGTTTGTTTGTTCGTTCGTTCATTCATTCATTCATTCATTCATTCATTCATTCATTCATTTTGCCGAATGTCACAGACATGGTCTATAACTCAGTTGCTGATGTTGTTCCCACCTGAAGCCTTTGATTGGGTCTCCACAGTCCGAGTTGCTCTCAGCCGCGCTGTCTTCCAGGCCTCTAGCAGGGTAGCCGCCCATTAAGCCCGCTCACAACGTTCCACAGCTTTCCTAGTCCAAAGGCCCAAAGTCTTCCACAGTTCTCAAAACAAAACAAAAACCCAGCATGGTCAGGCTTGCCACAGTAATAGCACACTCCCTGATACCACTTTCTGTCTTAGTTATTTTTTATTGCCATGACAAAATACCAATTCCAAGGCAACTTACAAATGGAAGCATTTCATTTGGGAGCTCACTGTCCCAGTGGGTCGTAGAGTCCATGACCATCATGGCAGCCGGCAGGCAGGCATGGCCATGGAGAAGTAGCTGAGAGCTTGCTTACATCTGATTCATAAGCATGAGGCAGAGAGAGAGGACTAACTGGGAATAGCATGGGCTTTTGAGTCAAAGCTCACCCCAGAGACACCTCCTTCAACAAGTGACACCCCAATCTTTCCAAGCAGTGCCACCTCCTGGAGACCAATATTCAAGCCTATGAGCCTATGTTAGCCATTCTTATTCAAAGCACCGCAGTACCAGAAGTTCCTAGTCCTACATCATTTATTTATATATGTCTTTTAATTCTTGTTTTTTATACTTTTTTTTAAAGATAGTCTCATGGATTCCAGGCTATCTCAAAGTCACTATGTAGTGAAGGGTGGCCTTGAACTTCTGATCATCCTGCTTCCACCCTGAGTTCCAGAGCTACTAGCATGCACCTCTATGCCCAGTTTACATACTGTTTTTATTTTGAAAGTGTTTTTTCTGAAATATTTGAGAGCAAGTCTAATTGTGTTTTGTTTGTTTGGGAGCGAGGATCTTTCTGTCCTAAGGTCCTGGCATTGATGTTTCACAATGGGTACCTCTATGTTTTAACTCTTAGCCCTTAAGGGACCATCCTTTAGTGTGTTGCTTTGCAAAGTGCTACTTCAGCTTTGTGTCAGCATCCTCCTCTGAGGCCCACCAGTTCTGAATAATTCCACCCTATTGGAGCTCTAGTTAAAGGTTTTTGGAATTCTGCCTGAAAATTAGTAATTTCGTGTTAACTGCATTATACTTACTGGTTTAAAAACAGAACTTTATGTTACGGTGTGGTATAACTACATGAAGTAACTTTAAGGAAGTTTAATAATCTTACTAATTTTATTGTTAACTTCTCATGGATGAACTTGGAGAATGGATACAAAGATGAGGAAGATACTTTTTACTTTCAGGTAGCTCAATCAAATGGTAACTAGGCACAATTAAACAGATGTGTAAAGTCTGGTTCTTAGAGTATAGAAAATTAGAATGTTTTCTCCTTTGCTGAATAAACTAAAATGACATTCTCTGTTAATAAATCTTACAGTTCACGGGGCTGAAGAGATTGCTCAAAGGTAAGAGCATTTGTTGCTCTTACAGAAGACCCAAATTTGATTCTCAGTACCCTTGTGATTGCTCACAGGCATCTGTAACTCTGACATCCTCTTCTGGCACCAGGCATGCACGTGGTACACAGACACATAAAATAAATTAAAAATTATTTTTAAAGTACCAGTCAGTGGTGGCACACGCCTTTAATCCAAGCACTTGGAAGGCAGAGGCAGGCAGAGCTCTGAGTTCAAGGCCAGCCTTGAACTATACAGAGAAACCCTGTTTTGAAAAACCAAAAGGGAAAAAAATATTTTAAGTATTTATAATTTATAATTTACTTATAATTCGTGAGTTTAATGTGGCAAAGTAAAATTGTTTACTTCCTAACATGATTATAAAGTATTTAATTAAACAGCCAGGCTTGGTGGCACACGCCTGTAATCCGAGCACTTAGGGAGGCAGAGGCAAGCAGATCTCTGTGAGTTCAAGGCCAGCCTGGTCTACAAAGCGAGTCCAGGACAGCCAAGGCTGCACAAGAGAAACCCTGTCTAGAAAAAAAAAAAGTATTTAATTAAAACTTTTTCTTAAGAAAATGCTTAATAAAAACATCTGTTATTTGAATATTTTTTTGTGTTTTCTAGCATTGTCCATCTTGGATTATTAATATTTAGCTCAACAATGTTTGTAAATTGTTTCCATATTTCATGAGTTTTTTGCCTCTTTGGCTAGACTTTGGCTTGTAAAATTGAGAAACCACACTATAATCTAGTATTATTGAATTTTGTAGGTGGATTGGTTATGCCTGCTGTAGTACAATACACAATAGAATGACAAATTTTAGAGTGTTATCCTGGATCCTTACTGTATACTTATACTTTTTTGAGACAGGGTTTCTCTGTATAGCCCTGGCTGTCCTGGAACTCACTCTGTAGACCAGGGCTGGCCTCAAACTCAAAGATCCACCTGCCTCTGCCTGTCCAGTGCTGGGATTAAAGATGGGTACCATCACCACCCAGTTTTATTTTTTTAATTTTTAAAAAGTATCTACTTCAACCCAATTAACTGCCATTATAATCAGTGACCATAGAAATGAGCAGTTTGTTTACTTTTAATATAAGTACAAATGGAAATTTTCTTAGTAAAGAACCTAGTTACTCTTCAGAAAAAGACAAAGCAGTTGATAAACAGTAATATACTACCAAAAATAATCTAGATATGTGAAATATTAATACTATAACTTAAAACAGAAATATTTTGTTGTAAATAAAATTGTAAGAGGACATGCTCAATCAAGTAACAGTCTGGTTTGTAAATTAGGACCAGGTGGGGTCAGTGTTGATTGGTCTCTGTCTCCTCATTGGCTAAATTAGTCCCTTATGGTAAAATAGAAAGTTTATCTCTTAAAAAGAGCAAATGTTCTTTTGATGTGAAATTTTGTATAACTTTGCTGTAAAATGAATTTTTTCCACTTGTCTTCTGTAGATCCTCAGTTTTAAAGAGAGAAGTTTGAAAAACTGTTTTGTTGGGTTAGAATACTATAATTCTCCCGCAAATAAAATATCTCTTAAACAGGACAAGTGAATTAATGTATGATGTTCTTGATGAATCCTTACGAAGAGCCGAGTTAAATCACAATGTCACTTATGGTAGGTAAAACATGAACGTGTTTTCCTGTGTTAGAATACCATAAATTCCAAAGAAATTTTTTATATATTTTGAATCGTTCTTCAGGTTAATTTGAAATTGTGGCTTTGTGTGTGTGAGTATAGATATGGAAGTATATGCACATTGGTGTGTATGCACATTCATGTGGAGGCCAGACCAGTCTTGGATGTCGTTCCTCAGGAGCTGTTTATCCTACTCTCTGAGACAGGGTCTTTCACTAGACCTGGGGCTTGCTGAGTAGATGGTTAGCTGACCAGTGTGCCAGGCTTCTCTCTGCTCTGCCCCAGCACTAGGGCTGTCAGCATGCACCCTGTGTCTGGCTCTTTCTGTGGGTCCTGGGGAACTTAGAGGTCCCCATGTTTGTTCCTCATGCTTATTTGACAAGCACTTACCAAACGAACTATCTTTTCAGCTTTGAAACTGTGACATCTTCTAAATATGTATTTAAATTCTTTATTATAATTGTCTTTGTTGAAAACACCCACCAAAACATCTAATTTGAAGATAATTCATTAAAGCTGTGACATATTTTGTAAAAAATTTCTATTTGTAGTTCTTAAACTCATTAACCATCTAATCTAAACAACTCTGAATTTTGTTTAAGCATAATCCAACCCAAAATATCAAAAATAAAACTAGTGTCTCGAATGTTACAACACTACAATTTTTAATTTAATAATTTATACTTAGTATTTGGACAAAGGCTTAGATTGTTATTGAGCAAACAAATTATGTTTTGTTGTTATTGAGGCATTTGTTTGTATTGATGATGTATACGTGTAGCTTTGCATGTACCTTTGTAGTGTGGTTCTCTCCATCTGCTTGTGGGTTCCAGTGATTGAACTTAGGTTGCCAGGATCTTGTGGCAGGTGCCTTTACCCACTAGCCTGTCTCTCTCACCCTGATGTATTTCTAAGCTTAGAAGCCTCAGAAGCACCTTTTATTTTAACCACTGCAGAGAGGGGAAGGGCTGTTCTCTCAGGTATGAGGATATATTCAGATTTTTGCAGTGTTGGAAAGTTCTAGGTGGGAAAATAAATTTAGATTCTTCAAATAGGAGATAGATGTAGCTCAGTTGCTAGAGTGCCTGTCTGCGTGCGTGGCGTTCTGGGTGTGTTCCCAGGGTGTGGGGGTGTATTGCGGCAGGGGGACCCTTGAGGCCCACTACGACATGAGGTCGAGTCAGCCTGGGGGGATGAAACTCCATGTCGTCCCTTCAAAACAAGAAAAGGAAAACCATCAAATTGATTTTCAACCTAATTATGCCTAAGTATAAATTTTGAGGTACTAATGTTTTCTTTATTTTTTTTTATTTTTTTCCATTTTTATTTTTATTTATTTATTAATTTAATCTCTTTCTAGCCTGATTCCAACTCCCTCTCTCCTGGTCCCATTCTTGTACCCTCACTTCCCTTTTTCCCCCTCTCCTTTTTTCTCAGAGAAGGGGAGGGTATTATTATTTTCTATTCTGATAGCCCAGTAGTCTCATGAGTGTCTAAGTATAAAAATTTAGAGTTTAGATGGCTGATAACAAGGTTTTTTTGTTTGTGAAACAGATTTGAGAGAGTTCTGAATAGCAAGAAAAGAATCAAATATAATAGAAAAAAAAGAATACCATTTTAAATCTTTCTTAGAACTGTTGTAATATAATAGTTAAGGGTTCAGCAAGTGTTTTTTCTAATAGTGACCATGATATTAAATATTTTAGATTTTTCAAGTTGCATAGATTTCTTTTCTCTTTTCTTCTTCCTTCCTTCCTTTTTTTTCTTCTTTCTCCTTTCTTCTTCTCTCAAACAGAATCTCACAGAGCCCACACTGGCCTCAAATCCCTACATAGCTGAAGGTGACCTTGAACTCTTTTTTTATTATTACAATTTATTCACTTTGTATCCTAGCTGTAGCCCCCTCCCAGTCCCACCCTCCTTCCCTCTTCTCCCCCAACCTCCTTCCCCTAGTCCACTGATAGAATGGCTAAGACCTTGCACTCTTGATACTCATGCTTCTACCTTCTCAGTGCTGGGATTATAAGCACTGTTACCATAGTTTTCACATAGGTTTCTATTTCATATTCTCCTTTTTAAAAAGAAATCTTAATTTCTTCTTGTTGTTGTCTATGTGTGCACGCCCACAAAAGTACTTACAGTCTGTATCTTGCCTGTGGAATTCAGAGGAGAGCGCAGTGGAGTTCCCTCTCTTCTCCCACTGTGTGGACCCCAGAATCACATTCAGGTCACCAAGGTTGTGTGGCAAGTGCTTTACCCACGGAGCCGTCTCCTCACTTCCTCTCTCTGTTTGCTTTGAACCTTTGTAAAATACTAAAATCATTTTTAGTTCATAGGGTTACAAAAGCAGTCTGAGGATGGGTTGTGGTGGTTGCCCATTTTCATGTTGCGAAGAACATCATCTGAATATACAGTTAGTGTCTTTAGGTACACTTCCTATGTGGTAATGTTAAAAATCAGCTCCCTTCTTGATAGTAATTCAGATTCTGATTTATTTTACTCAGCTGTGGAAGATGTTATCTGAAATCTTTGCCAGCAGAATATCTGTGCATTAGTTGATGTGTGGCATCTAGTGTGGAATTCTGCTGGTTGGAATGTGAACATCTTACAAGCATGCTTAATGGAAACATGGTTACTATGGTGTGAGCCACAGGGATGAAGTCATTCTGTTGTGATGCACTTCACTTTGTAATCATTTTACATCTGCTGATTCTGTGCCTGTACTAGGTCTCACTTTTTTCTTTTTGTTTGCTTCATTTGTGTTTGTTTTGTGATAGAGTCTTAGTGTGTCTTCCTGGTTGGCCTGGAGCTTACTTTGTAGCTCATGCATGCCTTGAGCTTTCAGCATTCCCTCTATTTCTCCCCCCTGGATGCTAGGATTACAGGCATGCACTACCACAGCTTGGCTACGATTACATAGGCCTTAGAAGATTCAGTGATGTCTTAATAATTCTCCTCTTGGAAGCTAGAGAGAGAGCTCTGTTGATAAGAGCTCTGTCTGCTCCTCCAGAGGTCCTGAGTTCAATTCCCAGCAACCACATGGTGGCTCACAACCATCTATACTGAAATCTGATGCCCTCTTCTGGCATGCAGGTACACTTGCAGATACAAGTCATAAATAAAATAAATAAAATCTTTAAAAAATAATAATTCTCCTCTGTCTTTGTATTTGTGTGTGTTATACATGTGTGTAGGTATATTTGTGATTGTGCACCTGTACCTGTGTGTATTTTCTTGGTGCAAATGGGGAGGTCAAAGGTTGACATCTCATAAGGTCACTCTTCACCTTATTTTTTTTTAATTTTTCTTATTTTTATGTGAATTGGAGTTTTCCTGCATGTGTCTGTGTGAGGGTATTTGCTCTCCTGGAACTAGAGTTACAGACACTTTTGAGCATGGGTGCTGGAAATTGAACCTGGGTCCTCTGGAAAAGTTGCCAGTGCTCTTAACTACTTTCCAGCCCCCATCTTATTTTTTTTAATGTAAGACTTATTTTTAATTATGTGTACTTGTGTATATGTGTGGGTTTGTGCATATGAATGTAGGTACCCTCAGAAGCCAGAAGAAAGCATCAGCTTCCCCTGGAGCTGGGCTGGGACCTGAATTCTTAACTCCTGAACCATCTTCCCAGCCCTCTTCTTTACCTTTGTTTTTGAGACCAGGTCTCTTCACTGAGCCTGGAATGTACATCTTAGCTAGACTGGCTGGTCAGTGAGCTTCCTCTGGTCTCTACCCTCTTCCCCCGGTTCTGCAGTTACAGATCTACACAGCCTCTTCACATGGCAAACTGCATCAGCTCGTGCACTTTACATGAACTTAAAGACTTTGTATCCTCTTTAATCACTGTACTTATTCTTTTGCCTTTATCAGAAAATTAAAATTGAACATTTTCAAGATACCCCATAGCCTATTATATATATGAGACGACTTTTAAAGAAGCAGCCTGAAGATTCTTAAATAGTGACCCCCCCACCTTTGAAATAAATGGCTGTGCATACTAGAATGACTATTGTTTAAGTGGTAGAAACTTCTTGAAGTTTATTATTTTAAAGTGTTCAAGGAGTATTGGGAAGATCTGTTTATGCAAAAATAATGATATACTTTTTAATGTATATATTCGATTGTGGGCTTTTTAAGGGCAGGAGTTTTTATCTGTTTTAGTCACTGTTGCATCCATAGTGCTGATGTTATTTCTGGCGTACGTAGGTGTTCAGTACATACTTGTATGAATGAATGCATAATTCTGTTTTTGATGGTGACAAATTTTTCTTTAAGTTGTACTGTGTTAACCTATATAACCCATATAAGCATGAAAATAAGTTTTTCTTTAGATTTTTTTTATAAATAAGATGTTAGACTAAAACGTATCTCCCAGTTAGTTTTATTGCAAGTTGTACACAAAGTTGTTCTTCTATTGTACTTAAATGTATCTGTCATTTTGTATTTTCTTTCTTTAGCTATTCTGTTTGAATGTGTACACACAATTTATTCTATTTATCCTAAATCAGAATTACTTGAGAAGGCTGTCAAGTGCATTGGAAAATTTGTTCTGTCACCTAAAATAAACCTCAAATATTTAGGTAAGGTAATTGGTTCTTATGATAGAAATTGGAAAGAGAGCTTTTGAATTTTGCGGGTACGTATTTCAGGTCGTTGAACTGTAATGTGATCTTTATTTCTAGGACTGAAGGCTCTTACCTATGTTATCCAGCAGGATCCTTCTCTGGCTCTTCAACACCAGATAACCATAATTGAGTGCCTAGACCACCCTGATCCCATTATTAAAAGAGAGGTAAATTAGGGCTGAAGAGAGAATGACTCAGCAGTTAAGAGTGCTCACTGCTCTTCTAGAGGACCAGAGTTCAGTTCCAAACCCACCAGCTGCAGGGGGATCCAATGCCCTGCCCTTTCTTGGCCTCCAGGCACCTGCACACACGTGGCATACATTCACAGAGACACAGATAAAGATCCACATAAATAAAAATTAAATCTCCTTTTTAAAAAAGAAAGGTAAAATATTTTGAATAGTGTGTATAAAGTGGTAAGTTTTGAAAACTTTTTTTGATGTTCTTGAGCGATTAAAATGATAGCCAGTGGATGTTTATGTGTGCAAGTATATTTTACCTTTTATATATGTTTAATTCTTTCTACTTTTAAAATCTCAATTTTATTCTTTGACAGTCTGGTGTGTATAATACGTGTTTGTCATTTTCCTGTTACCCTCTCTTATCCCCTCTTCTGCTTCCCACCATGTCTTTGTGCATGAGTTTAGTTAGACAGAGTTGCTAACATGAGCGTGGGTGGCTAATCACTGAAGAAAGCTGATGCCCTTTCCAGCCACTGTAAACTGTCAGGTAGCGCCTCCTGGAAGGTTGTTAGTTTTCTAAAAAGTACTACTGTGCTGGGGTTTTTGTCTTATGAGACAAGGTCTTACTGTGTGGCACAGACTAGACTCAAACTTGTGCTACCCCTGCCTCCGTCACCAGATGTTAGGATTATAGGTGTGTCACCATAGCCAGCCCACAGAAATGGTAGAAAGCTTAGGTCCACTTATATATAAAGTTGTTGATTCATTTGTTTTATCAATGTAAGTACTATAATATTAGGGACTGAATTCTAGTCCTGGGTCCTTGTATTAGTATAAAGTAAAACATACTCCAGTTATATATAATACATAGTTTATGATGGCTATTAAATGAACTCACTGTTACGTAGGAAAACTGATAGAATTCAATAGAACTATAAGATAATTTCAACTTCTTGGAAGAGAAGTTATGCTAATGTTCTGATGCCTTCCTTTTATTAAATTGATTCAATATCTACTTGGGTATCTACATAAAGAGTTCTGTTCATTCTCTTTTATGTTTATTTTAAGAGGTTTATAGGGCCTATTTAAGACAAATGGGAAGTTTATTTTACCTAATGTTTCTTTTTAATTTTTGAGACAGGCTTTCTTTGTATAACAGTTCCAGCTGTTCTGGAACTTGCTTTGTAGACCAGGCTGGACTCAAACTCACAGAGGCCTGCTTCTGCCTTCTGAGTGCTGGGATTAAAGGCATGTACCACCATGCCTAGCTATTATAATGAGCATTTTCTTAAAAAAACATAGAGCTGGAGAGATGGATTAGTGGTTATGAGCTTTTGCTGCTCTGACAGAGGACCCATGTTTGGTTCCCAGTACCTACAAGGTGGTTCACATTTGTAATTCCAGTTTCAGGGCATCAAAGGCCCTTTTCTGGCTCTGGCACCAGGCACACATATGGTACACAGACATACATGCAGACAAAACACATATACATAAAACAAAAATAAACCCCACATCTTAAAAATGAATTTTGAATACCTTAATAGCTTCAAAGTAGTGAGGTAAAATTGAGCTTGACTGAACACTGTAAAAAATAGTTTTTAAAAGATTATGGTCCTGAGTTTAGTTCCTAGCAACCACATGGTGGCTCACACCATCTGTAATGTGATCTGATGTCCTCTTCTGGCCTGCAGGTGATAGAACACTCATATACATGAAATAAGTAAATAAGTCTTTAAAAAAAAAAAAGATTATGGAGCTGTGCATGGTGGCACATGTGTTTAATCCCAGCACTCAGGGAGGCAGAGGGAGGTAGATCGCTCTGAGTTCGAGGCCAGCCTGGTCTACAAAGTGAGTTTAGGATAGCCAGGACTAAACAGAAACCCTGTCTTGAAAAACAAAAACAACAAAGTTTTTTTAAGATTATAAATTTTGAATTTTAAAACTTGTTTTAAAAAAATAAATTATTTGCATATACACATGTACATATAGGCATGTGTTTCATGTTTTAAAATAGCTTAAAAGTTAAAAAGATTCCAAAGACAGTAAAAAAATAATTGTACAGCTCATTTATTTTATCGGACTTACAGCATGCATTTTTTGCGTTAGTTGAACACAGTTCAATACATAGTTTCCTTATCATTATTAACTTCTTACATCGCTTATCTTTTTCTCTTTAATAAGACAAAGCTGTGCCACAGCGCTAGTGCAGGCCCACACATGAGTCCTTCCACGCGTCCTCCCGATGCCTCTGTTCCCCCGTAAATCCTGAGGGCATCTCCGCTGGGACCCTCTCTCTCAGCTGCAGGAACAGGCGTCTTTCACCCTGCTCGTGGCGCTGTCCCTGCCCAGTTTCCTCATTTCCTGTCACTTACAGCTTACAAGTTCCCTCTTATCCCTCCCCCCCAACTTAGTTGAACTTTACACGTTTTCATTTTTTTTATTTTTGGAATTGAAGAACAGGACCTAGCACCTCTCATATTCTAGACAACTAAGTACTGGCCTACCACTGAGCTTTAACCCAGTTAAATCGACATTTTCTTATCACCATTAGCTGACTCTCCTAAAAATCTATGCAAAAGTAGAACAGTTAACTTATTCTAAATACATTTATTATATTTACTGGTGTTAGCATGCATCATTTTATAATACTGTTTTTATTTCTCTCAACAGACCCTGGAACTTCTTTACAGAATTACAAATGCACAGAATGTAGTAGTTATTGTACAGAAAATGCTTGAATATTTACATCAAAGCAAAGAAGAGTATATCATCATCAACTTAGTTGGCAAAATAGCTGAGTTGGCTGAGAAATATCCTTTGCTTCAAATGTGACTCATACAATACCTTTATTCACTGACTTGAAAATGGTGGTACAGGGTCTGGAGAGCTGACTCAGAGGTTACATACAGGGCTCTGATGCCCTCTTTTGGCATGCAAGTGTACATGCAACTACATAAAATAATAAAAATTTCAAAATAAATGAATAAAATGGTGGTACAGATGTGCTTCTTGTGAATTGAGTTCAGGGACCCAGAAATAAAGTAATAATTTCTGATTCTAAAGTATCAGAACTTGTATAGACAGCTTAGGTTTTTGTTTTTGTTTTTAAGATGTCTCTTGGAACTTGAGACTTGGTTAAATGTATTCTACATAACAGTGCTGTAGCTTTGACCTAGCAGAATGATAGCTTTAGAACTGATGAAAACTGTATTAGAAAGAGGTACATCATTTGCTCAAGTGGACACACCACAACTTTAGCCCCTCTAAAATATGTTGAAATTTTCCGTGATTTGTTTGTCACAAGATAGCTGGCTCATTTCTTCAAATTACTCGTGTTTGTTTATTAAATACCTGCTCTCTGTAAGCCTAGGGCTTGGTAAAGTAATGTAAACTTAGTTATTCGCTTACTGAGCATGCATTTATATAGGACTGGACTGTGGGGCATTTTGGTAAAGATAAGCTGCCATACTGGCATGAATTATGTTGTAGAGAGGGATTTCAGGGAGTGACATGAGGACTTGACTTGTTCTTAACACTGGACACATATGCTCCTGACAATGTGTGGTTTATTCAGACAATGAATGCTGTGTTCTCAGTGGGAGGAGATGTAATGCACCCTGATATTCTCAGTAACTTCCTGAGACTGCTAGCTGAAGGTTGGTAAAGAATTAAAAGAACAAAAAATTTATTGCAGACATTGGGTATGTGAAACTAAATTGGTGTTTCAATTTCTTTGTAGGTTTTGATGATGAAGTAGAAGATCAACAATTAAGACTCTATGCAGTTCAGTCTTATCTTACTTTACTAGACATGGAAAATACTTTCTATCCACAGAGATTTCTTCAAGTTATGAGTTGGGTGAGCAAAGTATATTACGTACACATTATTATAACTTAACATGTTTTCTCCAGAAATCATTCAGCTCTTCTTAGTTTCAGTTTGTTTGTTTTTTCCCCAATGATTACTCTTATCTCTTAACTATATTCTTATCTTTTTCTTTGTACCATCTTACTGGTCTAACCTTTTAGTAAGGGTGTTTTTTGTTGTTCTTTGTTTTGTTTCATATTTTGTTTTTATTTTTGTTTTTAGACAAGTCTTATATATCCCAGACTAGACTCACACTTGCTGTGTAGCCATGGAAAGCCTTGAATTTCCGGTTCTTTGGCCTCTACTTTCTAGGATTACAGGCATGCACCACCGTGCTTAGTTGTATGCTTCTTGGGCATCAAACCCAGGCCTTCATGTATGCTACGCAAACACTAACTGAGCTACATTCCCAGACCCTTTATGTATATTTTACATAAGTATCAGTGTTATTTGGGTGCCCTTAATGGGAATAATAGGAGGAAATAATCAATCTTCTCACAAAACAGAAGTCCATTAAAACTCAGGTTACCTGCTCTTCTGGAGCTTTCCATCTTTTATTTATTAAAGCCACCTTTAAAATTGCTATTTTTGTTGTTGTTTGTTTTTGAGAGGAGTAGGATCTCACTTTGCAGCCTCGGCTGGCCTTGAATTCATACCTCTTGTGCTTCAGCTCTCCAGGACAACAGGCCTGCAATGCCATATCCAATAATTTTGTTTGTCCTTAAATTTGTGTCTCACTATGTTGCTTAGATTTTCTTCTTTTGGGCTTTTAAAGACAGGGTATCACTGTAGCCCAGACAGGCCTGAAACTCACGGTACAACACTAGCTAGCCTGGAACTCATGGTAGTCCTGCTGTCTCAGCCTCTCAGGGGCTAGGATTATAGGTATGACTCCCTCCCTCTCTATCCCATTTCTTTTTGTTTGTTTGTTTGTTTTCTTGTTTGCTTTTTGTTTTTCTAAACATGGTTTCTCTGTGTAGTCCTGGCTGTCCTGGAACTCACTCTGTAAACCAGGGTGGCCTTGAACTCACAGAGATCCACTTGCCTCTGCTGGGATTAAAGGTTTGCTATCACACCTGGCTTTTCTTTTTTTGCTGGTACTACTGTTAAGCTAAAGACATGAAGTTATACAGTAAATGCCTTTTAGGAAAGATTTTATGTTCCTTGAATTATAAGATGATAATTTTATCATTTGTAAAATGATCGATTGTTAGGCCAGTCAAGTGGTATGTCCCTTGAGTAAGTTGGATGTAGAGTGATGAGTGTTCTTGGCAAGTCCTGTGAATTGTCTTGTCAGTGTCAGCTGGTGCTTGTTCAGACATGTCCTCTGGGTCCTCTCTACAGTCCCACTGAGTTACACTTTCTGCTGATAGGCAATAGAAACCTGTGTTTTATGAGAGACCTGAAATACTGGAGTGGGCAGTGGTGGTACACTCCTTTAATCCCAGCACTTGGGAGGCAGAGGTAGTTCAAGATAGCCTGGTCTACAGAACAAGGCAGCCAAGGCTACACAGAAAAGCCCTGTCTCAGAAAACAATGACAAACAAACAAACACTAGAAAACAAAAGCAAACAAAAAACATTGTAAAATCTTTCTGTTACTAATATGTGAGACCTGCCTTCTTAAATTTTTACTGGAAAATAAGCCAGCCTCTAACGGGATTCAGAAGAACAGTAACCTGTAAAGGTATTTTACTTTATATATTGTTACTGATGAGTTCCAGTTCTTTTGTATTGAAGATATAGTTCTTGATATAACCTATACTGTTTCTTCAATAATGCTCATCATAAAAATGTGTAATACAGATGTTCATCTAGCAATAGGTCTAGATATGGACCATCTGATTGGTATTTACACGTCCACCATTTTTGTTTTACTCTAGGTGTTAGGAGAGTATTCCTACCTCCTAGATGAAGAAAGTCCAGAGGAGATTATAACCAGGCTCTACAAGTTACTGATGAGTGACTTCGTTTCTTCAGAAACAAAAGCCTGGTTGATGGCTGCAGTGACCAAGCTGACGCCTCAAGCTCATTCTTCTCATGTAGTTGAGAAATTAATCAAAGAGTTCACTGTATCCTTGAATACATGCCTGAGACAGCATGCATTTGAATTGAAACATCTGCGTGAAAATGGAGAGCTTATGAAGAGCTTGCTTCAAGGTGCACAGAATGGTGAAGACATAGTGGTAAGAATCCTGTGCTCCATTTTGTCAAAATCATTGCTCTGTTGCCTAAACAGAGCAATTCTTGCATGTTTGATATATAAGGAATATATCAAAATATAGTTTCTGTAGCATGTATGATGAATTGCATAGTTTTTCTCATGTTGGAAGGCAGAGAATTGGAGAGGTTCCATTTAATACTAGTTCTAAATAAGAGCAGGAGAGCATCTCTTCCTGAGAACTACACTATAGATGTTTTAGCTTGTGATAGGTAGTCTTGAGATGTGAAAAGCCTGGGGAAAGCTATATGGGGTAGGGATGGGGTCCTTGAGTATGACAGGCTCTCCGTCCTTGTGTGGGCTTAACTTAGAAGTTAGGGTTCTGAAAGGTCATGGTCACACACATTTCTACCAAGTCAGTGACTGCCAGGGCTTTGTCTCTCAAATTGAACAGTGAAATTCACAAACTGTAGAAGGGTAAGATTCAGGAAGAAGTTTTATTATGGGATCATAGGTTTAAGAGAATCGTAAGAGGAAAAAAAAAGTAGATAGAACTCCCGTATAGAAAGAGCAGGTCCTAAGAAATGGATTGCCACCTGGCGGTCATTATCTAGGTTAAACTGATTTGAAATATGGGGTTCAGTTTCTAGTCACACTCGCACACAGCCTTCATGCAGTTGTAAAGAAGAAAGAGAAAGCAAATCAGGAATCCTCTATTTGTCAGTATAGTTTCTCTGATTTATTTATCTTTTTTTTTTTTTTTTTTGAGACAGAGTTTCTCTGTGTAGCCTTGGTTATCCTAGACTCTCATTGTAGACCAGGCTGGCCTCGAACTCATAGAGATCTGCCTGCCTCTGCCTCCCCAAGTGCTGGGATTACAGGTGCATGCCACCAGTCTCCCAACAAACAATCCGATCCTCTGGCTCTTAGAATCTTTCTGCCCTCTCATCCCTAGTGTTCCTTGAGTCTTAGGTGCGGGAGTGTTTTATAGATATGTCTGATAAGGACTAGGCTCCACAATTTTGGGTTTTGATTGGTTGTGGTTTTCTGTAGTGGTCTCCATCTGTTGCAAAGAGAGGTTTCCGTGATGAGTGAGCACTACACTTATCTGTGGGTATAAGGACAAATATTGAGACTATAGTTAGGGATTGTATGCTGTGTTAGTAAAGTGAAGGTTGTAGATTTTCCTACATGACCATGAGCTCACTAGCCCTGGATAATTGCTTAGGTTTCTAGTACCAGACATGATTTCTTGTTTGTAGAGCTGGCCATGAGTCCAACTACAGAGCTGTTGGTTACCTCCAAAGTATGCATGCCACTACCACACCCTTAAGGTTATTGTCCATTGCTAGCTGTTTGTTGTGGTTCATAGGTGTCATTACTAAGTAGAACTATTGGTTGTTTCTGTCCTTTGGAAACTTGCATGTCGCTGTCTGACATAATAAGTCCATAATAATAAGGACTCCATGAGTCCTCATGGAGTCAGCTGTTAGGTTGGTCTTAGGGTGAAACACCATAACCAAAGCAACTTGGAGAGGAAAGGATTTATTTGGCTTACATTTTCAAATCACTGTTTATGGTTTTTGTTTTTTTCACTGTTTTATCATTGAAGGAAATCAGGACAGGAACACAAACAGGACTTGAACCTGGAGGCAGAAGCTAATGCAGAGGCCATGGAAGAGTGCTATTTACTGGCTTTTTACCCATGGCTTGCTCAGCCTCCTTTCTTATAGAATCCAGGACCGTCAGCCCAGGGATGGCACCTCCTAAAATGGGCTGGGCCCTCCTATCAGTGACTATTTAAGAAAATGTCTCACAGGCTTGCCTACAGCCCTATCTTTTGGAAGCATTTTCTTAATTGAGGTTTCCTTTTCTCAGATGACATTAGCTTATGTCAAGTTGACATAAAACTATCTAATACAAGGTCACATTCAGCTTGGGTCCTCTGGATCCTGTGTCTAAAACACATAGTGTCATTAGCAATAGGTACTTTATGTCCACCTCTGGGAAGCACGGAGGACAGTAGCAATAGCCTGTATGTTTTGGGAGTTTCTGGGACAGCCCTGACCAACAGCACAAAAGAGGGCTCATGTTTGATGTTAAACTTTTTGTCAGGTGGTCTGTGGCTCTTATGGAAACAGTGTCAGCCCAGATGGGAGAATTTCATTTAAACTGTCTGTGTCTGTGTCTATGTCTGCACAGACTTCTTTTAGTTCTGTATCTGCTACAGATAGAGCAGGTTGAAGCATAACACAGGATGTACAGGTCAGGCTGTGCCTAGAAGTTGAATATGGCTTAGATGAGATAAGATCAGGTAGCCACAGGATAGTGGATTAGTGTCCAAGATGTGATCCAAGCCTGGAATTTGTGTTCAGATCTGGGGACTGGGGTGGGTGTCAGGAAGGGAGGATCAGGTGACCTGGCTAGGCACTGGAAAAGGATCTACAAGATATGGTGGAGAGTTTGGATGTGCCTTTAAGTTGTGAACACGTAGGGCAGGTCTTGGCAGAAGTCTAGAGCTTGGTAGTGGCACAGGGAGAGGTGGCCAGACTAGGCTGGACACCAGGTGTGGAATTTACGTAGATTTCAAGGGTTATTGAGGGCACAATCAGGCCAACTTACCTGACTAGACCCAGGGAGGGATCTTTCTTTAAAAAGTTAAAAAGATATATATGCCAAGATTTTATGAATATACAATCTAGTCTTCCAAGTACTTTTTTTTTTAATTCCTGATTTTTTGCTTAACTCTAATGCAGGCAGATGCTTCTTTATCTTTTCTGGATGGTTTTGTGGCTGAAGGACTCAGTCAGGGAGCAGCACCCTATAAGCCCCATCACCAGCGCCAAGAGGAGCAACTCTCCCAGGAAAAAGGTTTCTATCCATCCCTTTATCATAAAATGGATTAGAGGGCCTTTGTTTTAAGCTTTTGTTGTTACTAAGACAAGCTGTGTTGACTGTGCAGTACAAGTTTGTTGAGAACTTGAGATAGAGGATCCACCTGTCTCTGCCTCCAAGGTGCTGAGATTAAGGGCATGTGCCACCATGACCAGGGAAGGCTGACACCGAATAGTATGAGCATGTCTAGAAAGGTTCCAAAAACAACCCTGGTCTCTGTGGGCTAGTGACTCAGTTTCACTGTGAGCGCTCTATGTATTAGATTGTTTCTCTAACAAAGTGTCTAGTGAGTTATGTCATGAAAAGCTCACAGAGGCAAGAACTTTATACTCTCAGAAGCATAGCCTTTGAGGGAGTCTCACCATGAGCCTGGTGAAGAGGAGACCACTGAGTCATTTGCATCTGCCTGGGAAATTCTCCTATGAAATAGGGAGAGCAATGTGTACTGCGGGTTATGATTTCAGAGTGTCAACATTACTGAAAAATTCAGTAATTTTTGGAAAGGATGAAAGATCTTGGTTTTTTTCTTGTTTTTGTTTTTTCATCATTCAAGTGATTTTGATGAATGCACATTTTCTGTGCTGTGTGCTAAGCCATTTTGTTACAAATGCAGTGAGATCAGAGTTGCTGGGCATATTGCTGTCTTTTACAGAAGTGTTTGTTCTTTTAAAACTTTTGATTAAATTTTTTATTAAATTTATTTACAGTAATTTTCAGTTAATTAAAGCAGTACACAAAGTATTAGGTTTTCTTATGGCATTTGAAAACACATTTGTATTTGTTGATTTTCCTACCACCTTCCCCCCCCCCCATTCTCCATTCTATCCCTTGTAGTTTCTGTTCTGGTTTTGTGTGTTCTGTGGTGATCTTCCTTCCTCGGCACTTTTCCCTCTCATGGTCCCCTGTCTAGTCGCATAGCCTAGACTCACACATTCAGTGTGTATATAACACTAAAGACTGTATGAGAGAACATGCAATAATTGTCTTTCTGAGTCTGAGTTGGTTACTTTACAGATCTATCCATTTTCCTGCAGATGTCCTAATTTCATTTGTTTTGTAGCTGAGTAAAATTCGGTTGTGTTTATGTACTACATTTCCATTATCAGCTGGTCTGTTGATGGCTATCTAGTCTGATTCCGTTTCCTTTGTGTTCTGACTAGAGCAGCAATAAACGTGGATGTACAAGTGACCTCTATAGTAAAATATAAAGTCCTCTGAGTACATGCCCAGGCGTAGTACAGCTAGGTCATCTGGTAGTTGTAGGTTTGGCTTTTTGGGAGACGTGCACACTGGTGTCCACAGAGGTGCATAGTTTGTAGACCCACCTGTAGGAATCAGGGCTCTTCTCTCACTGCGTGCTCACCGCCCTTTGTCCTTGTTTGTTTCTGACTAGAGTGAAATAGAACCTCGAAGTATTTTTAATTTACATTTCTCTGATAACTAGGAACTTCCCTGATGAAACACTTTTTTGAGACATAAACTTTCTGTGTATCCCTGTGTGGAATTCCATGTGTAGACTATGCTAGCCTCCTACGTCTCCCTCCCAAGTGCTGGGATTAAAGGCATGTGCCACCACTGCTCTGCTTCTTAAAATATTTTTTAAAAATTTAAAAAAGTTTTATTTTATTTTATTTTAGCTTGTATATATGTGCAGTGTATATGCCTAGTGCCTTCAGAGGCCAAAAGAGGGCATCTGATTCCCTTGAATTGGAGTTACAGACAGTTGTGAATCACCATGCTGGGAACTGAACCCAAGTTTCATGTAAGAGCAACAAATGGTTTTGTATTTTGATTGTTCTCTGTTGTTTTGTTTTGTTTTGTTTTTTTGAGGCAGGGTCTCTCTATGTAGCCTTGGCTATCCCAGAACTCTCTGTGTAGACCAGGTTGGCCTCAGACTCACAGAGATCCGCCTACCTCTGCCTCCTGACTGCTGGGATTAGAGGCATGTGCTACCACCTCCCAGCTGCAACAGATGCTCTTAATCCCTGGGCCATCTCACCAGCCCCCTTCTTACACACCTGTTTGGATGATTATTCTTCCAGTTTTAACCCTTCCACCTTTTTCTCAGTGTTACTTGTTTTAATTTACTGATAGTCATAGCTTTGCATACTCTGTGTCACTTGATGCATTCATTGCCATGTCTAAAAGATAAAAGAGTTACTGGTTACAGTTAGGTTTAACTAATTGTTTTAAAAAAATGAGGTCTTATGCAAAACATATGGTCATTGTTCTCTCCCATCTAGACAATCAGGAAGTAGTTTATTTTAGCTTTTCAATTATGAAACCTCCAGATTCCATCTCTCTTGATGTCCTGATATCTTTGCTGTTTCACTTTATGATTCACTATGGCTGCTTGCACTTCAGTAACCAACTTGCAAGATAACCATCAGGAGAAAGGAAATAGAAGAGAATTTTCTTTGCAGGAACTTCTCTTAAATGCTGTACTCAAAATGTGTTGTCTAATTTAATTGACCAGAACACACAAGCATTGTGGCAACAGAATCTGGATGTCTCCTCTGGCTGTCTGTGTACCCAAGATTGGAGGATTCTGCTTCTTAAAGAGAGGGGAGTGGGGGCTGCAGAGATGGCTCGGCCATTAAGAGCACTGTCTGCTCTTCCAGAGGTCCTGAGTTCAATTCCCAGCAACTACATGGTGGCTCACAACCATCTGTACCCACTGATGCCCTATTCCGTCATGCAGGTGTAGATAGAGCATTGATTAAAAAGAGAGAAAAAGAAAAAATAATAATAATATGAATTTCATAGCTCTGATTGAATTGATTTAAGTTTTATACATATTCAAGAGAATTAGCATGTGACGGAGTAAACTTTGATTCCCTTTGAAGATCCATTCGTTTGAGGTAAAGACAAACCCAGGAACAGTTCATTAAGGAAAACATGGGCATCACTTCACTTTAGCTCGTTACCTTCTTTTATTTTCTTATGGTAGTGGCAGCTTCTCAGTATACCTGACTTATGTTTATTATTTGACTTTTCTAACTGAATTCTCTCTCTCTCTCTCTCTCTTTTTTTTTTTTTTTTTGGCTTTTTAGGGGAGATAAAAGGATAAAAATGAAGGATAGTTTGCCTCCAGTTACGTTAGTATATGCAGACTTAAGTCAGTGGTGGCTGCTTTACTCTTACTATACATGCCTGGTTAGATTTTACATGAAGCCTCCATTCTGGAAAGTTGTCACTCCCAGCCTTTTGATTAATTTCTATAGTGAATGGAATCTCATAAAGTATGCTTTGTTTTAAATACTAGCCTCTGTTACTGTTTTAAAATTACAGTTCTCAATTTTGAACCGTACGGACTATCCTTTTCTTCATCTGGCTTCACTGGACGACAGTCTCCTGCAGGCATTTCTCTGGACTCAGATATATCTGGAAACAGTGCTGAAACTGGACTGAAAGAGTAAGTTTCTTTGTAAAGTTGAGAATTTGACAAGCTTCCTCCAGCATCCTGCTTGCTTTCTGCCTCTGCTTGTGTCCTTGAGATTATTATTTGCTCATTTTAGAATGATTCCCTAGAAAATTTCATTTTCAAATAATGCAAAAAAGAGCCATATTTGTGACTATGTATTTAATATTATTGAAAGGTTCCTAAGAGCTCTATTTTATATGAGATTTTGTTTTACTTGCTTCTATTGATTGGTTTTAAGATTCTGATACTATAGAATATGTCTTGAAACTTTAATTGTTTATCTGCCCTCCAAGACAACTTAAGCCATGTATGAGATTTGCACATGAGGTCTGGATTGATGGCCTAGCATTAGTACTCTTCCAGAGGATCAGTTCCCAGCACCCACATCAGGCAGCTCACAAGTGCCTATAACTCTAGCTCTTCAGTTCTCTTTAGGCACCCGCATGCATGTGTTCATACACATAGATAGACACATTAATTTAAAAAGCAGATTCACACATAATGAATGTTACTGCCACATATAAAATTTTAAGAAACATATTGGAACTTTTTAATCAGATAAGTCTTAAGCATACACTTATTATTTATGTCATTCTTTTGGCTAATACTAATCATCTTAGTAGAAGAGTGACAGATACAGAGATGAATATGAAATAAGATGACTGACTAACATTGTCTGAGGAAGCTATTCTTTGCTTGGAATGCTTTCAGAGGCTCTGGGGAGAACACTTAGCACTTGCTATGCAAGCATGAGAACTTGAGTTCAAATCCCATCACCCATATGAGAAACTGGAATGATTGTGCATGCCTACAACCCCATTATTGGGTGGTGAAGACAATAGATTCTGGGAGCTTTCTGATTAGCCAACCTAACCGAAATGACTGCTTCCAAGTCAGTCTTTTCATAAAGGAATAAAATTAAAGTGAAAGAGGAAGACGTTCCACCTTGTCCTCTGGCCTCTACATGCATATGAACAAGAGCACACACCTGCACACCAAATGTTTTTCAGGGATTCTTCGGCTGCCTTGAAAATTGCTGACACAGTTGCATATTTATTTGGGGCCAATTTTTATTCTGTTAAATATACTTTAATTTTTAGCCAGGTGGTGGTAGCACCTGGTACTTGGGAGGCAGAGGCAGGCAGATCTCTGTGAGTTTGAAGCCAGCCTGTTCTACAGGGTGAGTTCCAGGACAGCAAAAGCTACACAGAAAAATCTTGTCTCAAAAAAACAGCAGCAACAACAAAAAACACCAACTCTACATCATGCAGAAGAATTTGTTGAGCCAAAATCACAACTGTTCTTTTCCACAGCATCAGCTGTCAGGTTTCAGGAACAAGGGGCAGTTCTGGCTATCCTGGAACTCACTCTGTAGACCAGGCTGGCCCGGAACTCAGAGATTGGCCTGCCTTTGTCTCCTGTGTGCTGGGATTAAAAGTGGGTGTAACCACCGCCCAACTAAAAGCAGTGTGTGTGTGTGTCCGCGTGTGTGTGTGTGTGTGTGTGGTGTGTAATTTCAAAACAAAAGTATAAGTGCAATGAGAACTCAAGGATGACAATTTTAAGGGAAATTTGAATTTTGAGTTCTTGTACTAAGCTACCTTATTTTTTATTTTCATGTTTATGATTTATTAATCTTTCAGTAAGGTGTTTATAAAATACTTCCCAGGAATGATATAGATATATTGAATAATAATGATATGATGTATAAAATGGTAAGAGTTCTAATTCTACTTTTTATCCATTTCCCTTTCTGGTCTAACAGTCTTAATTTCTTCCCTAGACATTTAATTTGGGCATCCCAGATGTAACTTGTGGGCTTGTGATGGGAAAGGTGATGGCTGTTAAATGTCTCACACAGAACAAAGCAACAAGTAGAGGGAAAAGACCCTCCAGACCCAGGGAGAAGGCCTGTAAAGTGAACAGCGGTCAGGGGGTATGAGGGGCTGACCTCATATAATTCTATTCTGTCTGTTATAGCTGCTTTATCATTTAGAAATAGAACATGAAGGAAGGATTGAAGTTTTCAGAGATCACAGTTCACACATTATTTCACAGTAAGAACAGGTGTGGTGGGGCTGGAGAGATGGCTCAAGAAGTTTAAAACACTGTCTGCTCTTCCAGAGGTACTGAGTTCAATTCCCAGCAACCATATGGTGGCTCACAACCATCTATAATGAGATCTGATGCCCTCTTCTGGCCTGACAGCATACATGCCGGCAGAGCACTTTACACATAATGAATAAATAAATTAAAAACAAAAAACTGTGCTAACTGGCAAGGTGAGTGTTGAAAATAAGATGGTAACAAATTGGAGAGACTAGTGAAGGTGAAGTACTTTCAACTATGCAGCTCTGCCAGGGGCACCAGCATAGGGAAGAAGCAAAAATGGCAAAAGATTGGCACAAGACAATGGAGGGACTGAGAGAGAGGAACTGGAGAGATGGCTTAGCAGTTAAGAGTGCTGGCTGCTCTCCCAGAGGTCCTGATCAATTCCCAGTACTCACATGGCACCTTACAACCATCTATGGGATCTAAAGCCCTCTTGTGGTGTGTAGATGTACATGCAAAGAAAACATCAATATACATGAAATAAATATTGTGTGTTTTAATTTTTAGTTTAAAGAAAAAGTCTCGATTGAGAGAGAGAGGTTGGGATTTTCCTCCTTCTCGAATTCCCCATCTCACTGGTTTAGGGCATAAAGCCTACTTTGGAGTTTTGAGATTCCTTTTTCTGATGATGGGCATAGCCTGGAACTTTCCACCTCTAGAGTTCTGAGACAAGCAGGGGATAGCAGCCAGTTAGAGGAGAGAATTCTAGCTCTTCCTGCTGGCCTGTAACGAAGTGCCTAAGTACTTATTATACTGAAAATGGACTGTAACAATTGATTTTTCACAGTGAATCATCTCTCAAGGTGAGACAGTTGCTCTTCTTCAACAGTCCCTGGTATGCTGAAAATAAAATCAAGCCCAATTTAGAGTTTTTCACTTGTGAGCCCATTATTAAACATCACTCAGATGCAGTGGTGGCACATGCCTTTAAGCCCAGCACTCAAGGAGGCAGAGGCAGGTGGATCTCTGTGAGTTTGAGGCCAGCCTGGTCTACAGAGTGTGTTCCAGAACAGCCAAGGTTACACCGAGAAACCATGTCTTGAAAAACCAAACAAAAAAGCATTACTCTGCCTCAGGTGAACCCTTAATCTTTGGAGGTGTCTTGCCTAGAATTTGCATGTGTGTCTTCATGGTCTGATTTACAACAGTACAAAGGCACAATATAGAAAACCGTGGATTATATAATGCTTTCCAAATCTGGGCAAAGATGACTTAGAAGAAAACAACTTTTACCATGTGTATGAAATGGCAGTGTGTTGCTCTTGTGTGCATTGCTACTTTTAGGCTGTTGGCTGAAACATGACCAACTTTTATGTTGGTAATAGGTGTTTGTAAGTAAATGAAATAACTGAGAATAATCTGTAGGCTCCTATGGCCTCTTCTTTCATTTGCCTGTGAAATACTCTGTGTCACAGAGTATGCAGAACTTTTAGGAATACCTTTTGCAGCCGTACCTGTGGAAGGAAGTGGAGAGAAACAAATTTGGGCAGAGTCATGTTAATGACAGCATCTACACTGTTAGAATGATCTTGAGAGTTATCCTAAACTGAGTTAAAATGAGTGGCCAGAACTTTGCATTGTGTGTGTGCATGTCTGTGGATGCACATGTGTGCAGGTACATTGTGGAGGTCTGAGCCTGACTTTGGTTGTCTTCCTTGATCCCCTTTTTCCTTATTTACTTAGCAGGGTCTCTTGCTGAACCTGAAGTTCAGTTGGCCACTTTCCATAGCCTGCTTTATCCAGGGTTCCTCAGTCACTGCCGACACTAATGCTGGTATCACAGGACCTACTTTGTTTTTTGTGAGGGTGCTGGGGGTCTGAAATCCGGCCCTCATGTTTGCATGACAAACAGGATCCACTGAGCCATCTTTCCAGCCCAGGCTTTATTCTTCTGGTCATCAGTCACTGAATAGGCTGCACTGGGAGGAGCTTGATCCTTAGTGAGTTCTCAGATAGTGCTACCTGGCTGAGGTTTCCAATAGCAGGGTCTATATGGGGCAGCATAGTACCTACTTGCCTTTAAAGAATAAGACACCCCAACTAAAATTGAAGGCTAAATTTGGGTACTTTTTGTAGATGAAAGAAATCTTTTGGTTAAAGTGGACATGTAGGTAATTAACCACTTTGGATTGTTCACGCAGCTTCTAGAGTTGCTGCTTCTGAGCACCCTGGAGACACTCAGGATCTTCCCAGGGTTCTCATGAGCACTTACAGATCTACCTGTGGCAAGGAAAATGAGTTTTTTTTCTGAGAGGCTTATAACTAACTGGAAACTGTCTTTTTAAACTGCTTAGAAAAGCGTTTGATCCCTGCAATGGCTACTTTTAAATGTCAGTTTGCTACAACCTGTGAAGGGTGTTAATTGAGGAATCATTTGAATCAGGGTGGCCTGTGGCAAATATCTATGAGGATTTTCTTGATTGTTGATTAATATAGAAGGCCCTAGCCTAGTGTGTACAGTACCATTTCTTGGACAGGAGAAAGATAGGTGAGAGCAGTCATCAGAAGGCTGTTTCTCTCTCTCTCTGGACTGTGGTTGACCAGCTGTCTCAAGTGCCCATTGCTGCAATTATGGACTGTAACTTGGAATTGTATGCCAGATAAAGTCTTCCGTCTTATAAAAGTTGGTCAGAATACTTTCTCATGGCAATAGAAACGCAACTGGAACAGCAGTACCGGAAAGGAAGGAAGATATTCTAACTTTTCTCTAAAAACCATGGGGCGAAACAAACCAATCCTTATCCTCTTTATTAGGGTCATTTTTAAAAATTCAGCCATGCTTAACAGTATTACCTGTAATAGTATAAAATATAATCACCTATAAAAACCAAGTGACCATGATCCCCACAAGGAATAATAATCATGCTAAAGTTGGCACAGTGGATCAGTAGGTAAAGGTATTTATTGTCAAGTCTGATGACCTGAGGTCAATCTTCCACTTGGTAGAAACAGAGTACTGACCTTCCCACATGTGCTGTGACATGTGTATAAATGCACAAGAAATAAATACATGTAATTTTTAAAGAAAATTTAAATCAATATAAATTTTTTGTCTTTAATTTCCCTATTTTATAGTGCAAATCTAAGTGTTACCTTGAACCATGACAGTGATGCCTAAATCATCTAGGATGTTTAAAATGGATAAAGGACACATAGTTTTAAAGTTTTTACTTTTATATTATTGGTAGTTCTTCTCCCACCCCAGTTTTAATAAGACATGACAGGCAGTGGAAGTGGTATATATGTAAAGTGTTCAATATGATAATAAACATTTGTATTGTGAAATGGTTACATTTGAGTAAAATAACAGATATATAGGTTTTTACATAAGAGCAATAGAGGTGATCTTTGACTGTTTCAGTCAATACTGACGGCTATATTAGTCACTCTGAACGTGTGGACTCATAGATGTAACTTTGATGACATTGTGTGAGTCTATATTCTATTTAAATTTTTTTAAAACTTTATGTGTATGAATGATTTTTCTGCATGTATGTCTGAGGACTGTATGCATGCCTGGTGCCTGCAGAGGCCAGAAGAGAGTTTTGATCCTTTGGAACTAAGTTACAGATGGTTGTGACCTACCATTTGGGTGCTAGAAATCAAGTCGGGATGTTCTGGAAGAGTAGCCAATGCTCTTAACCACTTAGCTACCACACTAGCCCTGAGTTATTATTCTTAACTTGACCCTAGATAAGTTTTGTGGTTTGCTTGCTTGCTCGCTTGCTTGCTTGATTGCTTTGCCAGGCTATCTTGTCTCAGGCTTTTTGGGCTGGCCACCTGCCCTTTTATTTGGTACTTTTAAAAATTTAGCTAGTAAAAAGTTTCTGGGGCAGATGAGATGATTCAGTCAGTTAGGGCACTTGTTACCATTCAAGTAAATACAATTAAAGAGAACAATTCTAGGCCATTAAGATGGTTTACCAGGGAAAGGTACCTGTGTCCAGGCCCCACATAGTATAAGGGAGAAATGACTCCTGCAAGTTGTCCTCTGGCCAGAGGCCACAGATAGGCTGTGGAACTTAAATAAAACATATGGCAGATGGATGGATGGATGGATGGATGGATGGATGGATGTAATAAAAAACACAAAGAAGTGTTTCTATTCCTCTTTTCCAGACTTACCTTTATGTCATTTTTATAAAAATTAAACATGTAACTAGTGCTCACATTACTAAAATGTTTTCGATTGAAAACCAATTTATGCATTTGCACATATTTGAATGTTCTGCTTTCAACAGATTTTAAAATGAATTTGTGCCTATGAATTACTATTTTATGAATCGAGATTTTATCTTGTTATGTGACTAAGATCTTATATGTTTGGGCCATCAGAATTAAAGGTCAGGGTGTCTTTGAAGAGTAAGTAAAGGAGAGGAATGGGTTCATAACCATTCTCTTTTGTAACTTAAATAATTGAATGAAAATTAAATGATCTGAGATTTTTAACCTTGTCTAAAGTTCTGGTGCTTTAAATTATTTTGCTAGAGGGAAGGAGGAAGTTAGGTCCAATGAAGCTAAATTTTAAATATCTAGGCTTCCTTCTGACCTATGGAATTAACATGAAAGCTGGTCTTTGTTTGGTTTTGTTTTTGAGACAGGGTTTATCTGAGCAGCTCTGGCTGTCCTGGAACTAGCTCTGTAGACCAGGTTGGCCTTGAACTCAGAGATCCAAGCGCTGGGACTAAAGGCGTGTGTCACCACCACCCAGCATGAACGCTGTTTTTGTTTTTTTTTTGAAAGGCATAGTGTTTAAAAAAAAAATCAATGATCTAACGATTCAGCGATTATTTAAATAGGCTTGCTTTTTTAATCTCCTTAGGACAAGTAGCTTGAAGCTGGAAGGTATAAAGAAATTATGGGGTAAAGAGGGCTATCTCCCCAAAAAGGAGAGTGGAATTGGTGACAAAGTGGAAGCCCTGCATGTTCCTGCAGAAGGTGCAACAATGGAGAATGAAGAACAAGCCACAGGTAGAAAGGACCATGCCCAAGCCCTTTCCCAGTCTACAGAGGAGAATGAAAAGCAGCTGTTAGCATCATCATTATTTGTTGGACTAGGACCAGAAAATTCAATCAATTTGGTAAGTTATCCATTACATTCCTGTAAGAATCTCTGTGCTGTCTGCTGGTACCAAGAACTGGAAATGCCTCCTATAGCTGTTGCAGCCATCATCTTCCAGCTCTAGAGCTACCAGTGAAAGTTTTGTACCACTGAGGGGACGCGTCCAGTCCCCTTGAATAAGTTAATCTCTTAAGTCCAGTCTACTAGTTCGGGCCTAGGGCTCACATAAATGAACAAGAGTACAAGGTAGATGAGGGAGTTCTCTGAGGGCAGGGATCTTAATTGCAGATTGTCAGTAATGGTGGCTTTGCTTACATACCTCCCAGACTGTTCTTTAGTTAGATTAGCATCACTAGTTATGGAATTCTTCCCACCATATTTCCAGGTCAGCCCCTGACATTTGGCTTTTGACATCAAACCTGTTTTTCTTCTCTGCTTATTAGCATAAAATTGTGACCATGAAATCACAATTACTAGATTATAAAATAGACTCAAGCCCTCTTTGGTAACATGGGCTTCTATAATACAGCTCTAAAAACAAAAACATCACTAGGTTGTCCAATCCTGTTATATATTATCTGGAGACCAAGCAACGTTTTTTAGAACTATTACAACTGAGTTTTTTTCTAAGTTTATGTTTTTAAATTAGAAGATTTACTGATAGAGCTGGGTGTGGTGGCGCATACCTTTAATCTCAGCCCTCAAGGAGGCAGAGGCAAGTGGATGGGTGTGAGTTTGAGGCCAGCTTGGTTTCCAAAGTGAGTCCAGGACAGTCAACATTATACAGAGAAACCCCGACTTCGGAAAAGAAAAACAAGAAAGAAAGAAAGATTTAGCTGATAGCTTTAAGTTACATAGCTGTCAGAATTTTAGGATTTTACATTTTTCATCTGAGTTTTACCAATTATACTTTACAGATTCTTATTGTTAATATATTGTTCATTTGAAATTATAGAAAATATTTAAAGCTCATGACTAGTAAAATAGCCTTTTTTTTTAATATTATGTTTTGTTTTTTCAGTTGGGAAAAGCAGATGTCGTGTCTCACAAGTTCAGGAGGAAATCAAAATTCAAGGTAGCCCAAAGTGACAAGATACCCAGTGCTCCAAACCATACCTCCTCCACCCTTAGCCCTTTGTCACATGTGACCAGTGTCGATGACGACGGTCTAAATACTTTGGGCAGAGGAGAAACTGAACTCACTTCAGAGCTTTTGGGCTCTGAGTCTGTCTCAGAGCTGCCCTCAGTTGAAAAACTCTCAAGTGTCAGCTTGCCTGTACCTTCTTTGTTTGCTGATAACAACATGGAAGTTTTCCACCCCCCTTCATCATCTGCAACTTCAACTGTCCAGGAAATCAATTTAGCTTCTTTGTTGGAAGAAACTCATGAGTGTGGGCATTCAAGTCTCGTGGAAGTCTGTAGTGATGAAAATGTATCAGTGTCTTCTTACAAAATCTGGAAGGATGATGGTTTATTGATGATTTGGTCAGTCACTACTAAGACTGATTCAGAGTTGACAGATGTTCAGTTAGAAATTTCTCCTGTGGAAAATTTCAAGGTAAGACAACGTATAGTACATCATTTTTGCCGTAACCCTTACTTTGTATTTCTGCCTTTGGCTCTGATGCTTTATGAATTTGTTCCATGGTCTCCTTTCTTCCCTAAAAACAGGACTCAGGATACATGACTCTAAAGAAACAAAGGAAATCCAATAATACTGTACTAAGAAGGCCGTAGATATTATTTAAAGTGAGTTTCTCTATAGCATTGTAAAGAATGTAGGCGGTGCACGCTTTAAGCACAGCACTCCCGAGAAGAGTCAGGAGGATCTGTGAGTACCAGGCTAGGCTAGGGGACACAATGAATTGAATGTATACATTGACTCTCACTCCTGTGCCCTCACCATGTTACATGGTCAGATTCCTTAGCTGCTTTTACCTGTGCCCTAGTGTTGAAAACAAGGTATTAATACTGTGTTCCTGTAGTGAGTTCACTAGTTAAAGTCCGTAGAACGCTTGTGGCATTAAACGCATCTCTTGTCTGTGCTCCTGGTACTTTTCAGGTTTTCTTCTGTGATCTTTCTTCATGCGCTTAGTGCTGCGTTCACTCTTGTCATATTGAAAACATTTCAGATTATTTAGGAGGACCAAATAAAGCCTTAATAAAAAGAATATCAAAGGTAGACATACACAGTTCCCCTTCTTTCTTTCCCTGACTTCATATTCTGTACTCAGTACTCAGGCAAAAATCTTTTCCTTGGCTCCAGAAGGGTGCTGTGGCAACTTCTGAAAATTCGTTTGTCTGCAGTGTTGTAAGTGTTCTTGGCATAGTTGTGACAGTTGACAGGCATGTGTCAGAAAACTAGCCATTTTCTCTGAGAGCTTGTGTTGAATGTGATATTGTATGGACCATTGACCAGGGCAGGAGTTCTTGAATACAGACATGTAGCAGATTTACATGCACACCTTTAAAAACAAAAACCTTCCTGAAGTCTACCAATAGAGTTGAGTAGGGATGGAGAGTGAGAATGGGAGGCATCTGTGTGATTGGCATACATCCTCTAGCATAAGAATCAGGTGGTAGGGAGTGAGAGATGGCTCAGCCGTTAAAGGCTAGGCTCTCAATCAAAACTATGAGAATCAGGTGATAGGAGCTATGAATGAGTGCTCACCTAGCACACAAAGACACTGGGTTCTGGTGCCAGATTAGAATTCAGTAACCTTAAAAATATATATACTGGTTTTAGCTACACTACTAATCTGTTAAGACAGTTTTGACCTATACAGTATTATTTATCTATTTTAGTGAATTTTTGTTAGAGGTTTTCATAATGTGGTTTGTTAATTTCCCACATTCATGAACTTTAGTACTTGATTACTTAAGTAGCAAGTTATTATTCATAAAACAGCTTATTGATGCTTTCTTCAGTATTTTTTTTTACTTTCATTTACAGATCATTGAGCAGCTTGGATCCTGTTTGCCTGTGATGGAACCAGAAAGCACCAAATCCTTCCAATATGGTGTGCAGATGGAGAGCCCTTCTGTAGAGGGGATGCTCTCTGGTTTTATAAAGTATCAGATGATAGATTCACATTCTGTTCAGTTAGAATTTTCCATGAATTTATCATTGTTAGATTTTATCAGGTAAATGCTTTCTGGTATGTTTGGTGTTCATCCATTATACCATCTCCCTTTTTTTCCAGCTAGAGATACTGCTAGCTATTAGGAAGTATAAGAATTAAATATTAGACAGTCTTGGGCTGGAGAGATTACTTAGTGGCTAAGAAGGCGTCCAGAGGACTGTAGTTTGGTTCCTAGCACCCATATCAGGTGGCTCACACTGCGTGTAACTGCAGCTCTAGAGGATCTAGCACCACTCTGGCCTCTGTGGGGTACTTGCATGCACATACTCATACACTATATACACATGAATAAATATTTTTAAAGCCTTATGTTCTTATAAACCAGGCATGGTAACTCATGTTCATAATCCTAGCAATCAGGAGGCTAAGGCAGGAGGATTGCCACCTGTTTAAGCATTACTAGACTACACAGTGACTTCTAGGCCAGCCTTTGCTACAATATGTCTCAAGGCTCTTTTACCCTTACCTTATAATTTGAAGAAGCACATTGTATATGCAACACAATTTTGTGTATAATAATAAATTCTTCTGTATCTTTAAATGTAATTTTTAATGTAGTTTTTAACTATACAATTAATGTGTGTTTATCAGAAATTCAAATGTTATAAAAATATAAATAGAATATGAAAGTTGCCTATGATCCACCCCCTAGGTGTCTCTGGCATTACACAGTCTATCACTATTACATTGTGCATGTGTGCGTGCATGCGTGTGTATGTGTGTGTGTTGTTAACAGAGTCATTAAGTTCCTTGGCTAATTTATTTAAAGATTTTTATATTCATTATCTTATACATCACTTTGACAAGAATTTCATTATTCTCCAAATCCAAAGTATACATGGTAGAATAGTTTATATTGAGAATTTATGAACTTATTTGTTAAAACCCTGTTGGAGAGATTAAAATCTAAAAAAAAAAAAAGACAAAATTGAATGGATTGCTAAAAGGAAAAGTGCAATTTAAATCTTCCACTGTCAGTAACTTTATCAGGTTGACAGATAACACTCAGCATTCTAGTCATATCTGGTTTAAAAGCATAAGTCTCTTGGAACCCAGATTTATATTGTATAAGATGTATGTATTGTATATATAATTTCTATGAATCATGTGAAATGTGTTTGTTCAACATCATTGTATTCTCATCAACTTAGACTACTTTTTAAAATTATTTTTAGACCATTAAAGATCTCAACTGAAGACTTTGGCAAACTCTGGCTGTCCTTTGCAAATGATGTGAAACAAACTGTAAAGGTCTCAGAGCCTCGAGCTGCTCTGGCCTCTGTCCTAATGGAGCTGCAGCAGAAGCTAAGACTCCATGTGATCGACGTCGTAGGTGTGTAGAATTGTGAAAAGACAGCTCCATGTGAAACGAATTTTTATTCCTAGTGTCAGACTTCTTAGAGCTTTTTTGAGTATCTTTAAGATAAGAGTGTTTTCCAGGCTTTATTAAAGAATATTTGATTGAAAAAATTCACAGTATGTGATTATCATTTAGCTTTTTTGGGGTTTTTTGTTTGTTTTTCTTATCACTTTAAACATTTCTCCATTTGTATGGAGTAGGCCTCAAATCCAATCAGAAAGTTCTTCATTACTCTCAAAATAGTCCACTCTTTGTTGCATCAGAAGACACTAGCCTGGCAGGTCAGTATTATAGTATGCAGTGTCCACACTGGGTAAGACCATTGACGCCTTTTCTCCAGCAGCCTGCATGGCACCTTTCAGCACATTGATTGCTAGCCACCAAGGAGGAAGCTTCCAGGTCAGCCTCAGCTTTGTCAGCGTGAGACATCAGGGTGCGGTGTCTCCAGCAATACAGTCCTAGTGTCTAGTTACAGTTATCCAAAGCAGTGATGCCAGCCTCCATTGCTTTCGGAGACTCTGGAACCTCCTGGTCAAAAGTCACTGTACTAATATTTCACACCTGACCATTTGGTTGAGAAACTTACGGCATCTAGGAACAACATTCTCTTATCTTTGCAGGGTACCTCTGTTTCAGATTTTTAAGAAAATCATATCTTTTAGTTTGCTTATAAAGCAAAAGATTTCTATGTATGTGTTTTGTTTGTTTGTTTGTTTTCTGATAACCTGAATTTTGGTTGAGCTTTGCTATTCTGATTGGGATAGAATAAAATCTCTTAAGTAGTTTTAATTTGCATTTCTGTGATGACTAAAGATAATGACCATTAAAAAAATATTTCTCAGCTATCTGTATGTCTTTTTATGAGGACTACATATAATTCTGTGCTCCATTTCTTAATTGTTTTTTTTTTTGTTTCCTTGATCTTTTTTTAAGTTCTTTGTGTATTCTATAAAGCAATGCTTCCCAGATACAAAGATTTTTTTTAACCCATTCTGTAGGTTGCCTCTTTAACTTGATTGATGGTGTTCTTTGCCATAGAGAAGCTTTTTACTGTCATGTGATACCATTGGTCAATTTTTGTTTTTTGTTTTTGTTTTTGTTTTTCTGGTTTTTCAAGACAGGGTTTCTCTCTGTAGCCTTGGCCTGGACTTGCTTTGTAGACCATACTGGCCTCGAACTCACAGAAATCCACCTGTCTCTGCTTCCCTGAGTGCTGGGATTACAGGCACACACCACCATGCCCAGCCAATTTTTTGTTCTTAACGCCTATGCTACAGAGGTCCTGTTCAGAAAATTCTGTTCTGTGCTTATATGTTCAAGTGTATTTCCTAGTTTTTTCTCTATCAGATTTAGGGTATCAGATCTTTTGTTAATCCTTGATATATTTAGAGTTGAGCTTTGTGCAGGGTTTGTGGTAAGGATTTAGTTTTATTCTTTTACTTGGAGCTGTCCATTTTGACCAGCACCACCTTTTAAACATGCTGAATTTTTTCCAGTGTATATTTTTGGCTTCCAAAGAACTATAGGAACATGGCCTTATTTCTGGGTCCTCAATTCTAATGTATTAATGTATCTGTTTATATGTCAGTAGCATGCTATAGGAATGGCATATTGAAGTGAATCTGTTTTAGTAGCTCATTAGTAGTGGTTTAATAGTAGTTCTTTTATGAAATAGGATGCACCTGTGTTTGGTGAATATTTGCTTAGAATTGTAATGTCCTCTTGATGGGTTGTTCCTTTAATGGGTATAAAGTGACCCTTATCACTTTTGATTAGATATACTGTATACACTATAGTATACCACTATATGACAATTATTATATATCTTATTATTACAATAGCATACTGTTAGCCTGTTACCAAGCCCTTGTGGCACTTCTGCATTTTGTTCGACATGAACAATGCTGCTGTGTATTTGAGTGTTGAAATACATATTGATATTTTTGCTCTCAGTTGCTCTGATTGTATGCTCATAGTGGATTTGCTGAATTGTATGTTGACTTTCTTTTTTATAAATCACTAGATCATTTATGTAGTGACCTTATCTTTTTTATGTTAGTAAGCAAGAGTTCATGTGTGTCCACATCTTCAGCAATAATTTCTCTCTCTCTCTCTTTTTTGGTTGGGTTTCTCTGTGTAGACCTGGCTGTCCTAGAATTCACTTTGTAGACCAGGTTGGCCTTGAACTCAAAGATCTTCCTGCCTCTGCCTCTGCCTACCAAGTGCTGGGACTAAAGGCGTGCGCCACCACACTACCACTATACTCAGCACTTTTTCTGTTTTTTCAAAAATATATAAAATAGCCAGGCATGGTGGCATACGCCTGTAATCTCAGCACTCTGGGAGGCAGAGTCAGACACATTACTGTGAATTTGAGGTCAGCCTACAAAGCAAGTCTAGGACAGCCAAGGCTATAGAGAGTAACCCTGTCTCAATAAATAAATAAATAAATAAATAAATAAAAATTTATTTATGAATGTGTGTATGTATATATTATATATGTAAAGTAGTCTTCAATACAAGTATGAAGTGCTATTTGTTAAGTTTGATTGACACTTCTCTGGTGATTGATAATGAACATCTTTTCATGTGCTTATGACCTGTTTGTAGACGTCCTTGGAGGAATGTCTGTTGAAGTTCATTTTGAAAAACAATTTTCCCTTCTTGTTCTGTTGCAGGCAATGAAGGGCTTTTGGCCTGTAAGCTGCTTCCGTCCACCCCCTGCGTCCTGCACTGCCGAGTGCATGCTGATGCAGTAGCCCTGTGGTTCCGATCCTCCTGCTCTGTTCTTTCAGACTATTTATCATGTCACTGTCAAAAGGTGATGGAGGCATCCTAGCAAAGTTCTGTTAAATTTCACTTTTTCCACATAAATGGTTTACATTTATAAACTAACCAAAGCAAAAAGAACTCATGGTACTTCTGGTGAAAATGGGGATTATTAAGTTTCGGTTTATATATTTTCTTCTTGACTCCTGATAAGAATGATCCCCAAGAAACTGTGTCACTAATTTTTTTTTACTCAGGATTGTACAGTGTGCTTGGGCACCCCCAAAATGACCTAAACTAATGTTATAAAATGCTAATGATTTATATGTCACTTAATGTGGAGGAGCTGAAAATATTTATTTTGTTATAAAATGTTTTATAGCAGGTTTATTCTAGCATTACCTGGTTCCTAGTAAAGCTGAGACTCAGGTCCCTGCTTTGATACAGAGACATCACAAGAGACAAGACATGAGATTGGCCATCACACACCTATATTACACTTGGCTTTGGAATGCAGAGTGTGCTGTAAGGGAAACTTGTGTTCTCGGTTATGTTTTGCTCAGGTCAGGGTTAAACTGAGGTGGCCTAGCACATACTCACCATTGTAGAAGTTCCATGAGCATGTTGGTTTTTGGGCAGGTTCAATCTTGTGGGGTTTTTTTTTTTTTCCTTTTTAACGTGTTATACTTAACTTCAGGTAATTTGGCCATAAAGTATATCATTTGCTATTAGATTCTTTTGGCAATTAAAATTTGTGACCATAGTATAAATTGCCAATTGATTTTTTTTTTCTGGCCCTTAAATCTACTAGTATTCAGCAGATGTAGCTAAGTAGTGACCGTGTAAATATATTCTACAGATACGTCAGTAAAAATATATCATTTTCATGTTATATTTATTCCTTAGGGCCTCTGTTAGTAAAAGAAGAGATTATGTCTATTATGTATGATGGGCCAAAATCTTGAGATTGTATATTAACTGATATAGTATTTTATAAAAACTTATGGTGCTGTGGGAAATATTTATTTTACCCTTTTTGGTACTTCACCATTGAAACTATTCAGGTAATACAACTTTTAAGTCATTATGTTAATTATTCTAGTTCACAGGACTGGTTATCACCCAGGTCAGGCACTCTGGTTTTAGGTCATCTCATCAATACTTGCTGATAAAGATGCTAAGAGGAGGCCAGGTGGTGGGGACGCATGTCTTTAATCCCAGCACTGGGGAGGCAGAGGCAGGCAGATCTTTGAGTTTGAGCCAGCCTGGTCTACAGAGTTAAGTTCCAGGACAACCAGGACTACACAGAGAAAAGATGTTAAGAGGATCCTACAAAGCTAGTAGATCTGTCATGCCTAATTAGAACAAAACAAGTAGTATTTTTTTCAGTTAATTTTTAGGTTGTTCATTTTTAAATGTAGCATTTTGTTAACTTGTCTCTTTTTAAAACATGCAGTTAAACCTTGCTAAAACAGTAATACGTGACTAGAATTTCCTGTATATTGGGGTTTTCCCTTTGAGTAGAACACCAGATTTCAGTTATTAGACTAAGCACTTTCATGGTAAAGGGAATCTGAAGCAGCTAGCTTCATTAACTTCCTCTTTATTGTTGCCTTTCATCAGCCTTCCCTGCTCCTTACCCAGCCTCACTCTCACTTTAACAAGCAGTGCAACATCTGGTATAGGAGGTGCTCCTTTCTGTTGGTACTCTTCCAGCTGTTTCTGTGGTCATTTGTGGAGCAGTGGAAGTAAGGTATCTAGAATTCAGTGATAGCTATCCCGAGAGATCATAGGGGTTTTTTTGTGTTGTTTTGTTTTTTGTTTTCTTCCTCCTAATTTGTTACAAGGTGTGTTCATGAAAGCAATAATTGTCATGGGACTTGATTGGCCTACAACACTAATAGTGCATTAGTACATGGTAGGTTTGGGTTTGAGGCATAATTTTAGATCTGCCAAATGGAAAATAGTGCCACTTTTGCTCTTTCTGAACTCACTAAATAAAATGTAGGCTAACAGGGTTTCTACTGAAATGTTTAATAGAATGTTTGCAATGTTTATTATTTTAAAAACTAATAATATAGAAAAGAGTAGATACTTAAAAACTTTTGACCAGTATATATTCTATCTAAACTCATTGAATTATGTTTTGAATCAGGCATCATCAACCTTTTTGCATTTTAGGGGATATGATCATAAAATAGAATTTTAGATCTAGATCTTTACTTTATAATCAAAATTCAGCCAGTGAGGGTAACACTTGGGCCAAGGGTGGCTGTGTGCGTTGTGCCAGGGATCTTCACTGAGAATGGAATCACAGTGGGTGTGAGGCTGGGACAAATAAGGGTAGACAGGAAGAGCATGAGAGCAGCTGAAAGGAAATGGCTAGCCTTTCCAAGGATCGTCCCCAGAAGGTCAGCAGAACTTCTGAGGGTGTGAAAGGGTTCTGTGTTACTCTGCTAGAGAAACCTTGGGAAGAGCTGAGCAGTGAGTTGAAGTTAGTTTCCGAGAGCTAATGTGCCAAGCTTTGCATAGCAAAGCATATGCTCTGCAGGTGAGTATTTTTAACATTTTTCCAAAATCTTCCAACTCAATTGTGTTAACGTGCAGTATTTTATTTTCATTTTACTGTTGGTTCTTTTGCTTTCCGTGGATAAACATTGTTTGTGTTGCATGGTAAGCCACTTGAAGTGCACTGAACCTATTCATGTGTCTTTAAGCTTTTTTCCTATGTCAGAATTTTAGGAGAGAACAATGCAAATGAATAGCAACTTAATATGATTTACTTTTTTACTTTGTTTGGTGTTGAACTCTGTAATTTGAAAAACTTCAATTGAATGTATAATAAAAACATTATGCTTTTGGGGGTTTATATGTTCTTTATAATTTAAGTAGATGAAAATTATTTAATCAGTGTACACATATGTTTCTAAATACATAAATACAACTTGATCAGTCTATAATATTACTTGTATGTATGTTTTTGCATGTGTGTTATATGTGCATGTTTGTGTGGCAGTGTGCATATGATCATGTAAATGTTCATGTTTCAGGGGCAGAGAGCAACATTAGGTTCTTCCTCACTATCTTACTACATTTTAACTCTTTAAGGATATGGCTGGGCGTGGTGGCTACACGCCTTTAACGCCAGCACTCAGGATGCAGAGGCAGGAGGATCTCTGTGAGTTTGAGACCAGCCTGGTCTACAAAACAAGTCCAGGACTGCCGGGGCCATTACACAGAGACACCCTGCCTCAAAATACCAAAAAAGGGGGAGGTGGGGAGGGCGGGGGTGGGGGGGATGTCAGTCATCTCAGTCTCCAGCCCCTCCCCTGAGAACAAGCTTCGTTCTCCCTTAGTACTCTCAGACTACATGGTACCTTCACCTGCAGAGCACCCCGATTCTCCCCTCAGTGTGCCAACTTCTTGGCAATTCCCAGAGAGCGACCTGGCTGTTCCTGGGAAAACGCTGTTTCGAAGCCCTGAAGGGAATCACAAACACTGGTTTTCTAGAATCTTTGTTCCCTACAAAAGCTCTTGTATCAGATTAATTACTTTCCAGCTTAGGTTGGGACCGCTAAACTAGAAGAGGCCCCGAATGTACCCAACACCAGAAAAAAGCCCCAGGCAGTTACCAATGGCGTGGGGAGAGCCGACGAAGTTGCGTAGCGAGGCTGGTAGCTCCCTTCCCTTCCCTCCACCCCACCGCTCCTTAGGCTGCAGAGCCCGCCCCGCCGAAGCCCGCCCCAGCCGGGCGGCCAACCGGATCCCGGCAGCCGCTCGCCCTGCTGCCCCTAGCGGCCGGGGCGCCGCACTGCGGGAGAGCGGGAGCCGGGCGCTGGTGGTGGCTGGTGAGAGGTAAGGTCGAACCCCGGACCCGCGCGGGGCCGGCCGGCCGTCCCGAGTGCTGAGCGGGAGGCCGAGGCCGGCAAGAGGCCCCGTGCCGCTCTGTCGGGACCCCGGAGCGTTCTGGCCGCCCGCTCCTCTCTGCGGGGCCCTTTGCAGGCCGACGGCGGAGAGCTGGAGGCTCCGCTTGGGAAGACGCGCGGTCCCTGCAGAGGGTGAAGAAATTACATCCGCACCTCGTTTAGAAGTACCGGCGGCTTCGGGCCGCGTGTAGACGAGGCTGGTGGGTGCGTCGGGCTCGGGACTGAGCCGTCTCCAGAACGGGGGCTTTAAACTCTGTGGCGGGTGAGGGTTTGCGCCAGGAGTGTCTTCCAACCAATCCTAGCCGTGCTTTATTCTTTGCCCACCGGAGAAGGAAAAAAAAAGTGTTGTGAGGGTTGCTTTGTAGGTCACCGGGCGGTGGCGGCGACGGTGGCGCGCGCCTTGTGTTATCCCAGCGTGCAAGAGGCAGAGGCAAGCGGATCTCTGAGTTGCGGCCAACATGGTCTGCAGAGTGAGTTCCAGGACAGCCACGGCTACACAGGGTAACCCTAACTAGGGGGAAAAAAATTAAAGCATTATGTTTATGCAATTTTGGATCCAGATATTTTTTTTCCACTTAACATTATGTAATACCAGTTTTC
Organism: Pachyuromys duprasi; assembly: GCA_028658305.1. Taxonomy (NCBI): domain Eukaryota; kingdom Metazoa; phylum Chordata; class Mammalia; order Rodentia; family Muridae; genus Pachyuromys; species Pachyuromys duprasi. The sequence goes on along the minus strand of CM053748.1, from coordinate 9,126,909 downwards.
CATCTTAGAACTGCCATTAGATTTGGGGCATATTAGCTAACAACCTCATTTGTAGAAGTGGGGGTAAACAATACTATACAGGAAAGTCTGGGATTGCATACCTCAGAATATTAGCAATAATTATGTCTTTTAGTCATGGAAGCTTTAGTTCTGAAAGTATTGGTTGGTAAGATGGCTGTGTAAGGCAACAGGATTTTCAACATACATATTAGCACTCATACAAAGCAAACAATAATGTACTGGAAGGTTCCTCCATAATTAATGAAATTTCCATAATATTTCTTCTAAGAAGTTTTTTGAAATTATTGAACTAGAATACTAGAGCTTTTTTCTTTTCTTTTCTTTTCTTTTTTTTTTTTTTTTTTTTTTTTTGGTTTTTGGAGACAGGGTTTCCCTGTGTAGACTTGGCTGTCCTGGACTTGATTTGTAGACCAGGCTGGCCTGAAACTCACAAAGATCCACTTGCCTCTGCCTCCCTGAGCGCTGGGATTACAGGCATGCACTGCCATGCCTGGCTCGTTTTTGTTGCAGAAAATTGTACTGATAAATATGCAGATCTTTTTCTTGCATTCTACATTCCAGAACACATATTGAAGACATATTGATAATACATATTGTATTATCAAGGAGATTGAGAGCTGGAAAACTAAGACATCTGAGTGGCTAACTATACCTGAACTTTTAGAACTAATGAACAAATTTGCTAAAGATTCCATGACACAGAGACATAATTATTGCTAATATTTTGATGTATGTAATCCCAAACTTTCCTGTATTGTTGTTACATTGTACTCTATATGTCTCCTTATAAAACAGGAACAAAGCGGAACAAAAGGAAAGGAATTGTTGTTGGTCTCATTGTAGACAAATAGGCAGAGTTGAGGAAATTAGTGAGCGGAAGTGGGCGGTGGAGGATAGACTTCAGTGGACCACTCTGCTCTGAAGGCATAGGAGGGACTCAGACCAAGGAAGAGGTAGCTGGGGCCCTCCCAGGCCTCCTCCGGGGCTGTACCAACTGCTGCCAAATGCAGCTTTGTTGATGAGCTGTTGAGGCATAAACAACCCAGCCAGTCTTCCTTCCTTCACCCTCCATCAGTGATTGGCCAAACATCATCGCCAAAGGACCCATTGCCTCTGTGCCTCTGTAGTATGGAGGTTCTCAAAGATAGGCTAAGCATGTTGTAACAGTTTGCTTTTTAAAGATTTATTATTTATTTGTAAGTGTGTGTGTGTGTGTGTGCATATGCACGTGCCTGAGGATACCAGAACACGGTGGCAGGGCAGCCGGAATGACAGACATTTGTGAACTATCCAACATGGGTGCTAGGAACTGCATTTTGACCCTCTGCAAGAGCAGCAAGTGCTCCTAACTGCTGAGCCACCTTCCAACCCCTTTGCTTGCATTGCTACTTTTTCTAAGGAAAGAAAATATGTTTTAGCAGTAGATCTTGATGGTTTGGATGTGAGCATATCCTTTAACTGCTGAGCCATCTCCCCAGTCCTCAGATGGAGGTCTCTAAAAAAATCGTTATTGCAGTTTTTAATGTTAGAAGCCAAAGTTAAACCCATAGGCATTTTGCTTGTGTAGACATTGCCATTCTTTGGTTCCTCCCTTGTGAAATGTTATCGTCAGCAGGTTTTGATGGTTCAGATGGCTCATGGTTTCCTATATTACCAGACCAAGTAGTTGTAGCGCAGGGGAGTGAGATCATGACCTGGATCATGCCTAAGAACATGGGGGGGGGGGCAGCTGCCTAGCTTTTACCCCTTTTAACCTTATATACACCTTTAATACCAGTACCCAGGAGGCAGAGGCAGGCAGATCTCTGTTAATACAAGGCCAGCCTGGTCTTCAGAGCAAGTTCCCAGGACAACCAGGGCTACATAGAGAAACCCCATCTTGAAAAAACAAAAAACAAAAGCATAGAATGTAGATGGGCCCCCAGAATGTCTGGATCTCATTCACACAAGCTTTAGAATTGAGTTGCATGTTGTTAAAGAATCATTTCCTCTTTTAAATATGGATATGCTCTTCCAAGTTTAAATATATTTTAAGCTATATTAAATATTTTAAATATATATTGAGACACCCGTTACTTGGTAAGAGTAACTTGCTGCGTATTGCCTCACTTAATAGGTATTTGTATAGATACATCTAAATTCCACATGAGTAAAATGAAAGAGTTAAGTCTTATTTCTCATGTAACATGAGGATCTCCTTTTCCATCCACTTTCCTAGGGATGACAGGATTCTATCCTCCAATTCCATTGTAGAAGGTAGACACTTCGAAACGAAGATGAAGAGAACAAATAGGCCCTGCACCAGATGAGAGGAGCTAGTATGGAAGACTGGGGTGAAGGGGCTTTAACTGGGGAGTTGGGTGGCTGAGGTAAAAGCAAAGACAGTTGTTTTATACTTTTACACTTAAGCCCTTGAGGCCAGTAGCTTCTTGGCTCTGACCACGTAGGCCTTGACCAAGTTTACATATACCTGTCTCGGAACCAGAAGAGATGCTAAGCACCTCAGTTAACCAGACCAAGCCAAACACTTGAGAATTAAGCCAAGAGAATTATAAGATGTCAGCACTGACAGAATTTCTTCAACCTTTTTGGCATGCAGCCCTTTTTAACATGAGAAATTTTAGCATGGCTCCATGTATGTAGGTATATAAACTAGATATAAAAATAAATCATTTACTGAAAATTATAAAAGAATGTATTTTAAAATTATTATTTCAAGCCGGGCAGTGGTGAAACTTGCCTTAAATCCCAGCATTTGGGAGGTCTCTGAGTTCTAGGATAGCCAGGGCTATATAGGGAAACCTTGTCTCAAAAAAAATAAATTTTTGATATACATTTAATTTTACCACTTATTAAAGTTTAAAGCAAATTTTCATACTAATGAGACACATGTGCTTGTTTGTTTTATGTTTTTCATACTTGGCTGAAATATGATACACAGAGCATCTCAGTCCTCAGGGTTGCTGGGTGTCTTGATTTTATAATCATCTGTCCTGATCCCCCCAAAAAATTCACTAAATTATTTTTTAATGAAGTTAAAATAGGCAATCAAATAACAGTTTTTAAAAGTCAAATATTCTAACACAATACGATCCAAAGAAACACTAAATTGATGGTTAATACCAAGGAATGATAGGAAAATGTGAAAATTCTCTGTCTTTCTCTTTCTCTTTTGAGACAGGGCTTTTCTTTGCAGACCTGGCTGTGCTGGAACTCACTCCATAAACCAGGCTGGCTTTGGCCTTGAACTCACAGAGATCCATTTGCCTCTGCCTCCTGAGAACTGGGATTAAAGGCGTGTGTTACCATCACCTGGCCTCCTTTATTTTTCTTTCTTTCTTTCTTTTTTTCTTCTTTTATTTTTTCTAATGAAACTATTAAGTTTCTATAATAGTAATTCTTCCTTTTTCAATTTTTAAAAATTGTAAATAGCTTCTTCTCTCATAAAGAATAGTTCTTAACATACAATGATAGTATCAAGCCTGAACAGGGGTGTTTCAGGCCGTGTTCACTGGCATTGTGTGGCCGGACAACATACACAGTGTGGTATTTTGTCACAGTGATAGAAAGCTAGCAGACAGAGCCCTCTACCTAATCCATCCTACACTTCTTTCTCCTTCTCCCCCTTTCCTGCCAATGTTTGATAAAAATCTGGCATAATCTACATCATAATAGATCTTAAAACATGAAAGACCTAATCCTACAAAAATAAGATTTACATCTGGTCAGATTTTTTTTCATTCCAAGGATTATGTAAATGGTCAAACATGGAAGTATATTCTCTCACAACTTTCAGTATAATATCGAGACAGATGTTCCGGTGTTGAGTACTTGCTGAGCCTTCACGGGAAAAGCTAGTGCTGTTTCCTGTAGCGCTTGGGAATCTAGCTGTACTTCTCTCTAGAAGTTTGCCCCGACATTACTTACTGAGTATTTTATCACTCCCCTCTGTGCCTTTTTTTTTTCTCACTATGTTTACACAACTGTGGCTTTATGTTTTATCTCAAGCTTCAGGTATCCTAACCTTCTTCTATGCGTCCTCTTTCATACCCTGTCCCTTAAGGATTTGCTTTGCCTTTTTCGCCATTGTTGGGAGATAGGAAAAGTCTGCTTTAGACCACAGAGCACATATAGCACGTATCCTGAGGAGATAGGAATTTGCCAGAAACATGTTCTTAGCATTCCCCAAGGCACTCTTGGGGTTGCCCCAAGTAAAGGTTTTTGGGTTTTGAAGATGTATTCAGTTACTTTCTTTTGTGTGTGTGGGTGTCTTGCCTCATGTTTGTCTGAACAACAAATGCCAGGAGAGGGCATTGGACCCTACTGTGTGTGGTGCTGGGAGTGCAGTCAGTGCTCTTAACCACTGAGGTGTTTCTCCAGCTCCAGAGTCTCTGTTTTCATGGGAGTTATTATTTCAGTGTTACTCATGATTAATTTTACTGCACGTACCCCAGGAGAATGAGATCCTAAGGCCAGATCTAAGGGAAGAGCGCCGCGGAACACCCTTTCCGCCCTTCTCAGCCTTCTGCGCGTACAGAGGCAGGAGAGGTGCCTTCATCCTCATCTTCATCACCTCTGGTTACCCAAATGTTCTGTCATAGTTAAAGTATCACATTTAGTGGCCTAAACAATGAACAACAACAACCAATTAATCTTTGCAGGATTCTATGCACAGTCCTAGTGTTTCCCGAAGGGTGGCTCCTAATTACTAGTGCAGCGTCTCCTAAGATGCCTGTGGAAGAAATCAGTCCATAGCCCCCTCTGCTCTCAGAGTTCTGTGTCAGGACGTAGAGCCCAGGATACACACTCAGCAAGCTGGCCAAGGAGACTACTGAAGTTTGGTGCTACTATATGCCACACTGCTTTCCTTGTCTCTGTTTCCAGTTATCCTACCTTTTCTTCCCTCTGCCTGTTACTCCTGATCACCTGTCTGGTTCTTTCAACACTGCTGAACAGTTCTTTTCTATAGAAAATTCAGGTCCGGGGCTGGAGAGATGGCTCAGCAGTTAAGAGCACTGGCTGCTCTCCCAGAGGTCATGAGTTCAATTCCCAGCAACCACATGGCGGTTCACAACCATCTATACTGGCATCTGATGCTCTCTTCGGGCATGCAAGTGTATGTGCAGATAAAGCACTCTTACCCATAAAAAATAAATAAATCTTTAGAAAATATTCAGGTTCCATGGGAAGTTGGCTATGAGGGAGAAACAGTATGCTTAGATAAAAGCCATGATCTCCAAGCTGGGAGTTGGGGAAGTGCATTATTTCCATAGAGATAAACCTCTAGGTGCTTATCCAGGATAGTACACAGACCATGCAATTCTAGACGTATTGCTGGGTTGGTTGCCATCTTCCCAAGGAAGTTGCCCACCAGCAGCTCTAGAAAAGAAATACCAGCTCATGTGCCATTCTTGGACGGCAAAAGGTGGTGGTGGCATTTGGGGGAAATGGGACTGATCAAGAGATGTGGGGAAAACTGGGGTTACATAGGATAGCTGTCCTAGCCTGCTCTTCTGTTGTAATGAAACTGACCAAAAGCAGCTTGGAGAAGGAAAGGATTTAGTTGGCTTACAGGTCAGAACCCCCCAAGACCAAGTTTTCAGCACAAAGATTTACCCAGAGGGACAGAGGGTTGGGAAAAAGCAAAGCAAAGAGATAGAGGGGAACAAGGGAGAGGGGTGACAAAGGACTTCTTCTGGATAGAGACAGACCAGTGTGGCCCATAGGGCGGTTTATAAGGTAAAAGGGGAAACCCCCTGTCAGGATGAGGTGTTTAATTTTAATTGGTCGGGTTAATTATGTGAGCCAAAGGGAGCTTTTGAGTACTGGACTTCAATAATCCAATAGCTGGACCTGGGCAATCAGCCTCAGGAGGAGGAAGTGGCCAAATAAGGAAATGGATCTTGTGGGCTAGCTCCAGGAATATAATCTAATGATTTTGGGCAAGACAAAGGGAAAGGGGTAGAAGGGCAAGGCCTGTCAGAGCCATGTTTGCCAAGCTTGGTCTGGCTAGGGTCCCTTCACAGCACATCATCAAGGGAAGTTAGGGCGGGAACTCAAAGCAGAAGCCTGAAGCCAGGAACTGAAGCAGAGCCTGTGGAGGAAGGCAGTTTCCCAGCTTGCTTCCTGTGGCTTACTCAGTTACCTTCTTTTTATTGTTGTTGTTTTCTTTTCTTTTTTGTTTTTGTTTTGTTTTGCTTTTTCAAAACAGGGTTTCTGTGTAGAGCCCTGGCTGTCCTGGAACTCACTCTATAGACCAGGCTGGCCTCTAACTCAGAGATCTGCCTGCCTCTGTCTCCTGTCTCCCAGGAGACAGAATCAAAGGTGTGCACCACCGACCTGGCCAGTTACCTTTTTTATACAGCCTGGACCTACCTGTGTAAAGAAGGCACAGCCCACAGTGGGCTGAGAGCAGTTAGCAATGAAGGAGATGCCCCACAACATGGCTGCAGGCAAATCTGATCTAGGCAGTTCCTTAGCTGATGTTCCTACTCTAAGTCATGTTCTCCAAATTGCAACATTTCCTCCAAGAGGGAAGGAAAGGGTCACAAGGCAAACAAAATGTCACAATGTGGGGGGGAAATGGGAACTTGGAAAGATTCTTGAGGGCCCCTACCCAGCAGCAAAAAAAGGAGAAAACAATTGCTATGGATAAAGATTGACCAGCCACGCTGAAAAAAAAAAATACAAAATTCTTACCCGGATTCACTGTCACTGCAAGCTGTGTAGAGAGTGTCAGGCTTGCAGGTTTCCCAAGCCTGCACCTGCACTCTTGATTACCTCTGCTCCTCATAGTAACCCTTCACCCTTATTCCTGTTAGTAAGTTCTAAGCGACCCAAAAAAAACTTGCTGAGTCACCAAACTGGACATTGGTACAGTTGTTTTTCAGTCTGTCAGTGCTCCCTTGTCGGGTGAATAGATGTCTGTGTATATTGTCATACAACAGTTCCCGCTCGCAGTGTTAAATTGACATCTGAAGCTAAGCGGCAAAACAGTCTTCATAGAGTGTGCCAGCGCTCCCAGGGTCCTGAACCTCTTTCTATCTTTACAGACACTGACGGAAGAGACCAAGATGAGCACTGAGGTGAGTTCCATGCAGAGGGCTTTAAATATGGCACACTTTTTCTGCAGTGTGCCGTATTTCTCTTATATGTTATCCTTTCTCTCTCCAGAGTTTTCAAAAACATTTCCTCTGGGTACCTACTTTTCATGACTGTGGGTGATAGAAGAGAAATTTTCTCCCTGAGTTTTTATCTGTGCCTATTGTGGGTCACTACGCTGCTTCTCCCTCTCCCTTTCAGTCCCTAGCCATGAAGTGAAGGGCCTTCCTCCACTGTGTGCTCCTGGCATGGTGTGCTTGCTCTCCAGGCCCACACAGCAAGGCCAGTAATCAATGATCATTTCCGGGGCCCCTTATTTCACCTGCTCAAGATATTCTCTGCCTCCCCCAACCCCAAAGGGTTTGGAAACATTAGTCCAAACAGGTAAACCTTTTCTCTCTAGGCTACTGATGTCTGTGCTGTGGCTCTAGGAGATAGAGGAAGTATTAGGACCTCCTGGGTTCTTATCTGTGGCCACCTTTCTTACATTAGTCCATGCAGCAGGAAATGGGCTAGAATGGACAGGGTTCATAGACTGGAACCTCCAAAATAATGAGTCGCATAGCCTTTTTATATGGTGATTGTTTCAAATATTTGCTGTAATCATAAAGATCTAACACAGCTATTGGGAATATTCTTCTGGAAGTGATGGTAATGTGTTGTTGTTACATAGCTTTTAAAATGGACGTTTTCTTTTCCCACTATGGTTTATTAACATCTGTCCTCTAGCAGATTACCATTTAACTACCACAGTAGAGTGAATGTGAAGGTAGCTGCAACTCAGCCATAGTAAAGACTTAAACAACATGGGTCTTGAGTCTGAATAAAGAGATGTCTTTCTGAGTGCACTGGTCTGTCAGCCTCTTACACAGCAGCTGTTGCCTCTGAATGACTCACAGCTGGTTGGAGTCCTTGTCTGTAAAGGCTGCACTCGGGTAGGGTGGAGGTACCATGGTTTATAGCAGAAAAATTCCCTAGTCTGTGGGGAAGTGGTAGTAGATTGTTGGCTTAGATTTTTCATGAAACCTACGTTCTTTAGGGTTCTTACACACCTTTGCCTCCCTTCCAACACCCCCCACACACACACACCTTAGATAGGAGATTAGTAAGGAAAAGGGCTGTAGACCTCTTTTCTCTATTTCTTGTCAATTAGGGTCAATTGGTCTTTAGCAGATTGCCAAACACAATCTTCAGGATACCAGCAGTACAAAGGCCAACACCAAGCAGCAACACAAATCAGCACAAGCCATGGAAAGCCACAAGACTCAGTTGGATTGCCCTGAGATGTTTTCTGGAATGTTTCTCTCTGCAAAGTCAAGTGTCGAGACACAAAGATCTGTGCAGCAATATCGATCCAAAAAGCAAAGCCTCATTGTGCATGGGCCTCAGTATATCTCCTCTCCTCAAAGTTCACCTAGATTTCTCAGCTGGCCAAAGTCATGCCCCTCGCAGGAGAGAGCTCACAGCAAACATCACTCGCTCTCTCACAAGCCATCCTCCAGCAAAGTATCACATGACAAAACTGAGTCTTCAAAGAAACCAGAAACTTCTACTTCAGTAGATAGAGCCAAATGGGCAGGGCTTTCTGGTAGATGCCTTGAAGGTCTTCAACACAGAGACATGGGCAGAACCCTTTCCAAATATGTTTTAGGTTCTGTTCCCTGGTGTCTGAGATCTGGTTTCTAGAATAGTCCTACTCTGACTCTTGTCTGGGCTTTGGCAGGCTTTCCTTGCTTTCCAGAATCCAATCTGGTCATCAATTTTGATGCTCTCCGTTAGATGCCTAGACTGTTTTCAAACCCCGCATTGGTCTTTGGTATTGCAGAAGAAATTTGGTGTGGTGGTGGTTGGAGTGGGCAGAGCTGGCTCGGTGAGGATAAGGGACTTACGGGATCCACGCTCTTCAGCATTCCTGAGCCTGGTTGGATTTGTGTCCAGGTAAGGCCCACTCAGTGTGGACTCCATAGTTCATGGAAATCACAATGAGTGGCAACACTACAGGGCATGGATATTTTCTAGACCCAGGGTAAGGGAAAGGCAGCATCTCCAGAGAACCATGCAGAATAGCCCCTGGAAACTGTAGTTTGGAGCAGTCTGGGAACTAAAGAGTCAGGGGCCTACAACTGCATGTCCAGTAAATGATGTCCCCTGCAGACCCCACAAGGAACATTAAGTGAGCATGGTATTCATTTACTGTAGAAGGCACAGTAAGCACATGGTGGGTTTGGCCTGAAGTCTAAGTGAGGCTCACTTAGCCATTCTGTCACTCAAAACAGTCCTCCTGGTGGCTTTGTACATTATGTTTTTTTAAACCATTCTCAGTATTATTACCAACTCCAGGTCAAGGTAAGAAAGCAGAGAAAGATTCAGTAATCTTGATGTCATAACAACTGGAAAACCCAAGACTTACATTTCGAGAAAAGTGTTTAAGTCTAACACTATGTGTTCTTTTCAAGCTGGCGATTGACCTGAACTTTTCTTTTTTATTAATTTTTAAAGTTAATATGCAAGTTATTAGGCCTCACTATGGCATTTTTAAGCAGAATTTGTTTTAGTTGCTTCTTCCCCTTCCACTTCCCATCTCCACTCCAAGTCCCTTTCTGCTTTTATTGCGCCTTTTGTTGTGGTAATTTTTAAAGTACATGCAAACAATAAGTGTTAGTCAAATCTAGCAGTGTGGATTGGGTAGCTGACAAATCCCCTCTTGGCTGAAGCTGCTGTTGGCTGGAGCTTCTGCTGGGTGCACCATGTTGCTTTGCGACAGCACCATTCTAGGACCACTCACTCGCTACAACTTTTGCCCTGGGGCATAGTACAAAATGGCATGGCCTTGGCTCTTTTACTGTGTTCTCTGTCACAGTGATAGTCTTCTAGGTTTCCATCCTGGTCCCACTGGTCAGCGGTATCAGTTACAGCCTCTCTGGGCTAGTTGTAAGAGGCAGGGATGCTTGCTTTTCCAGTCCCGCAGCCTTGAAGTATGTGAAAGAGCCTGGAGTATATGGTAGTTTATACCAGGGTGATTCATGTGTAAGATTTGGCTTGGTAGTAGTCATAGTATTTCACCAGGAGCTTAGTAGGAAGTGACCACAAAGATCCTTTTGTGTTAAATAAAAGTGAAAAAAAAAAAAAGATCCTTTTGTGTGAAATACAAGGATCTGGTTCTTTTTATTTTAGAGAAGTGACTTGGAAGACTTTGGGTTTCTACCAGTGGTGACCATGTTGGCATTCCATGCTGGGTCCCCTGACTTCAACCCAAGGAATGCTGCTTGCTTTTCTCATTCTACAATGGAAAATACCCAGGAAGTAGGAAGGAGACAATTAATTTCTTACTTCCCCAAAGCCCATCCGTACGCATTGGTGGGAGGAGGGGAGAAGAGAACTATTTAACATAAGCCCTGGATTTGGCTAGTTTTGAGAATGTTATTCTTAAACAGACGAGAACTTGGGAGCCTTGATGAAGTACGGCAGATTCCTTTGGAAGATGCTCTCTGCAGTCAAGAGATTGATGTTGCCTATATTTGCAGTGAGAGTTCCAGCCATGAAGACTATATAAGGTAGGTTTCTTGATGCAGGGTAGGCTCTGTCTTACGTGGAGAGAGAACTGAGCAAGCTAAAACTGTGCAAATGGGACTTAATGGTCAACACAGAAAATTCTGGTCGTCCTGTGACCTTTACAAGTTACTGTCAGGGGGCTGGAGAGATGGCTCAGTGGTTAAGAGCACCGCCTGCCCTTTCAAAGGACCCAGGTTCAATTCCCAGCACCCACATGGTGGCTCACAACTGTTTGTAATGCCAGTTCCAAGGGATCTGACACCTTCACACTAATGCACATAAAATAAAAATTGAATAAATTTTTTAAAAAGTTACTGTCAGGAACCAGACATGGTTATGTAAGCCATTAATCCCAACACTGAGAAGGCTGGGGCAAGCTGACCTGTGAGTTCTAGGCCAGCCTGATCTACATAATGAATTCCAGGACAGCCAGAGCTACATAATGAGAACCCTGTCTCCAAAAACCAGGGGCAGGACAGGATGATGAAATAAACCCTTCCTTCCCAAGTTGCTTTTGGTTATAGTGTTTATCACAGTGATAGAAAGCAAACTAGAGCTTGAATGTTGATGAATAGTCAAATGATTTTATAACTGGAAAAGTTTGGTATAAATCATTCTTTTTTGTTTGTTTATTTTTTGAGACAGGAATTCTCTGTGTAGCCTTGGTTGTCCTGGACTAGCTTTGTAGACCAGGCTGGCCTCGAATTCTGATTGATCTGCCCGCCTCTGCCTCCCTGAGTGTTGATATTATAGGCATGTACCATCATGCCCGGAATAGATGTTTTGTTTTGTTTCAAGACAGGGTTTTTCTGTATATCCTTGGATGTCCTGGACTCACTTTGTAAACCAGGCTAGCCTTGCACTCTCAGAGATCCACCTGCCTGTGCCTCCCAAAGTGCTGGGATTACAAGCATGCATCACTGCTGCCTGGCTACTAGATTATTCTTTATTTTGCAGGGCACTGACTCTTGGCTGTTTGTTGCATTCACACACAGGCTCTTGTGCATTTGCAGCACTGTGTTCTCTGTCATATGTAGCATTTGAGCATTTACTTGAAGTGTCCTTTCCCTGTGTTTCTGTTTTCAAAGGCAGTTTCTTCAGGCTGGCAAGCATGTCCTGGTGGAGTACCCCATGGCATTGTCATTTGCAGCGGCTCAGGACCTGTGGGAGCTGGCTGCACAGAAAGGTGATGTATGCTCTGACTCTGGAACACAGCCCTTAGACCACGTTTCTGCCTCCTAAGTGTCTAGGGTACCATCTTTCTGCCTTTTGATAAGTTGCCCTAGCTGCATCTGTTTTGGTGCTGAGTTTGCCATCTCCCTCCTGCCCTGGGCTGTGGATGCATAGGGAAGTGTGTGGATGAGAAGGGTGTGGAAGAGTTGGTAGACTTGGCTTTGTTCTAATGAAACAGTGGATTGGTTTCCACATGTCATAATGTCATGAAGTTCATAATTTGGTTGTACCTTGGATACTTAACTAATGGAAAAATGCCCAAATCGGAGTAATTGGGTGTCTTATTCGTATAGTAGGTAGTTTCTTTGTTACACTAAGGGAGTATTTATTAAAGGGTCACTGTATGCCAGGAAACTCTTTTAAACACACTGTATGTTTAGTTCTCATTAAAGGTTCTAGAGTTAGAGATCTTTGTTTGCCGAGGTCAGTAACTTATGAAGAAAAGAGATTTACTTAGCTCATACCACTGGAAATTGGATATCCGAGTCAAGCAGCTGTATCCACTTGATACCTGAGAGTTTCTTCTTCTCTGTGCAGTGGAACTAAGAGCAATTCGGAGAGGCCCAAAGTCCTGATACTCAGTCTTCTATTTTACCCATTCTACTATAAGGTTTTCCCCTGAGTTTTCTAATTGGGTTTTTACATTTTTCAATTCTATCTTCATTTCAGCTTGAGTTCTCTTCAGTATTTCTGTCTCTTTACTGAATTCAGTTTTCAAGTCCCTAATTGTTCTTGTCATTTTGTTCACCATTGTGTTTTCTTGGCCATTACTTGGGTGTTTATTGCTGTTCTCTTTAAGTTCATTGAGCTGTTTGCTTATATCTTCCTTTTTAAAAATAATTTATGCATTGGTGTTCGCCTGCATGTATGTCTGTGTGAGGGCATCAAATCCCATGGAACTGAAGTTATGTCAAGACAGTTTTGAGCTGCCATGTGGGTGGGAATTGAACCTGGATCCTCTGGAAGAGCAGCCATTGCTCTTAACTGCTGAGCCATCTCTCCAACCCCTGCTTACGTCTTCTTTAAACTCTATCAGTTGTTAGTTGTTCTTTTTAATTTGTGGCCTGGGGCTGGAGAGATGGCTCAGCAGCCAAAAGAAATGTCATTCTTCCAGAGGTCTTGGGTTTAATTCCCAGCATCTGTGTGACAGCTCATAACTGTCTGTAACTCCAGACCTGGGGCTTCTGATGTACTCTTCTGGCCTCCACACATGTAGTGCACAGACATAACATACATGCAATTAATACACCCATACACATAAAATAAAAATAAAGGTTAACAATTTTTAGCACGGTTTCCTGGGATTCATATGAGTAGTTCTCATTGGAGAACACTTCCTGTAGCACTGCTGGCTTTTTTTTGGGGGGGGGGGGTGACATGCTGTCTTGGTCTTTCACGTTGTGTTCTTTCCAATAAGACCTGGACGTGTGGACTTCCCTTGATTGTGTGTCTGGTATGAGATTCTAGGTTGCTTCTGTTGAATGGAAGTTATGTTTTTGTTTTGTGGCCCAAGTTCAGTTGACTTTATATCAGGCATGAGGAGTTGATTAATCCTTCAGATTCAGTGTTAGTTTTGGATAAGAGGAACTGGATGATCCCAATTCAGTGCTAAGCAAGAAAGCAGTCAAATGGTATATGCTTGGCTGAATCTATTTGGCCTGGTGTGCAAGATGTGCCACCCAAGCTATGCCTTGGAGTGAGGATAGCATGAATGGGCCAGGAGCATGGCCACTAAACAGGCTAGCTAGGCTGGCAGACAGTCTGTGCCACCAAGGCTAGGCCCGAGGGTTGGGTATGGGGCAGCAGGCTGAGCTGGTGCACACCTGTGTGAACTGGCTTAGGTCTGGGGATTAGGGAGAGAGCAGGCAGCCTAGGATCTAGGGAACTTTCCAGACCAGACCAGAGCATAGGATGTGCGACCTAGGCTAGGCTAGGAGGTTGGGTGTGGATGGATGGGATAGGGTCTGGTCAACTAACCGGACTGGACTAGTGGACAGTGTGTGGGAGTGAGGCTAAGCTCAAGGGACTCAATCAGACTGGAGTGCTGCACCAGATGCCCTTCTCCTTTCAACTCTGTGTTCATTGACTGGCCTCTCCTGTCTTCCTCTCCCACCTTCTGGTAAGCACTATCCTACTCTCTACTTCTGTAAGATTGGCCTCTTGTGTTTTACACAGTGAATGGCATTGTCATTTTTCTTTCTGCAGCTGGCTCATTTCAGTTTCGCTTAACATGATACCCTCTAGGCTCACTCACATTGGTGGAAATTGCAGGACCTCAGCTTCGCTATGGAAGAACTGCAGTTTATCTGCTCTGAATCTGTCTACTGGCCCTTTGAAATAGTGTGAGATGAACAAGGGGGTGCAGATGTCCCTTTGGCGCTCCATTTTCTGTGGTTTACACATGTAGTAATGGGATTGGTGGGTCATATTAGATCTGTGTTGAACCCTGTGAGGAACTTCCATGCCAGTAAGTTCTGAGCCATGTTAGCAACAGTGTAGGGTACCCTCTCCTTTAATTCTTTCACATCCTTGCCAGCAGTGTTTTGACTTTTTTTTTTATAATAGTCATTCTAAATGGAATGAGATGATATTTCATTGTGGGTTGCATTTTCATTCTCCTAATGATAAGAGGTGAACATTTTTTCCTGTAACTGCTGGCTATTTGCATGTCTTCTTTAGAAAAATTTCTATGCATATTACCTATTTTAAATTTTATTATTACCATTTTTCTGTTGAATTTTATTCATATATATATTCTGGATATTACCTATTACTGAATATATTTTGCAAGTAGTTTAATTAAATCTTTAAGTATTTTAATTAGTTTTGTATGTGGTGTTTTTATTCTGTTGTTATGTGTACATGTTAGTTTGCCATCCTTTGCTTAAGTCATTTGGCTTTTGTAGTCTGTATTTTTGTGTCTTACCTAAGGAATCTTTGCCTAGTCCAATTACAGTGACCTGAATAAGAAATGGGCTCCATACTCCAACCAAGGACCATGCATGGAGATAACCTAGAACCGCTGCACAGATGTAGCCCATGGCAGCTCAGTCTCCAAGTAGGTTCCCTAGTAATGGGAACAGGGACTGTCTCTGACATGAACTCAGTGGCTGGCTCTTTGATCACCTCCCCCAGAGGTGGGTGGGTAGCCTTATCAAGCCACAGAGGAAGACAATGCAGCCACTCCCGATGAGACCTGATAGGCTAGGGTCAGAGGGAAGGGAAGGAGGACCTCACCTATCAGTGGACTTGGGGAGGGGCATGGGAGGAGATGAGGGAAGATGGGTGGGATTAGAAGGGGATGAGGGAAGGGGCTACAGCTGGAATACAAAGTCAATAAGCTATAATTAAAAAAAAGAAATTAAAAAAAAAAGAAATGGCTCCAACTTGAACATTGGATCACTGGTAGTGGTTCTGTTGGGAGAGGTGTAAGAGATAAGTCTGGAAGTTTGATGATATAGCTGTGTCCGTTTCCATTCTTCCTCTCCCCTCTCTCTACTTTTGGTTAAAGATGTGCCCACTGAGCTTCCTACTTCACTGCCGGGCCTGCTGCCATACCTCCTACTATGATGGAATCTTAAACTCTTGCTAAGTTGTTTCTGGTGATAGTATTCTATCACAGCAACCGAACCAGTATTCTCAAGAATTTACCATATGTTTTCATGTATTGTTTCCTAGTTTGGGGGCTTATGGTTAAGTATTTAATACATTGTGAATTGATTTGATAAGTGTCTAAGTGTAGTGTTCTGCATGTGAATATCTACTTTCCCAAGTATCATTTATTGAAGAAATTATCCTTCATAACATTTTATGTGGCAGCAATTTCTTCATGTAATATTAAAAGCAAAAGGAAAGTAAAAGGATAAAACTGTCAAAATGTGAGAGACTTGACCTTCTAAGGAAAGCTTGACAAATGGCAGCCTTTGCTGCGGAGCTACATGCAGGTGACATCACTGAGAAAAGCTTAACATTCAGAATACCTACAGGGTTCTACAACTTAAAAACAAACCAAATAACCCGACTAAAAAAGTAGCAAACAAGAATAACATCACCAGTTTTTAAAGAAATGCAAATAAAAAAGTACAAAAGATACCACATTCCTTAGGATATTGGGAGGGAGGTCTCTGCTGACCACCATGGCCAGCAGAGTACTGATTTGCAAAAGGCAAGACGGTAGTTCAGTTCAACACAACTAAGTAGCCACTGTTTGTTCAAACTTCAGGAGTCTGACCCTGAGTAGTTTATTTTAGGCATAGTTAAGCACAGCACAATAATTAACTCGTGATAATTTCCTGGTGATAATTAACTCGATCCCACATGTTCAATAAAGTTTAAGATGGGACTGTAGCAAAACATTTTGTAAAGTATATGTGGCACTTTCCATAAAGATAGGTTCTATAGATTGACAAGTTCATGAAAGGATCTGGGCACAAAGTTCACCAGGCTGTTGACCATGTCTGCTCCCAGCCTTCAGAGCAGACGACAGGTTTTCTATCCCTCCCTTTGAAGGGACAACCCTTTGTGTTCAACATTTCTGGTCGCCTTAGTGCTTATCTGTGCACACAAGAACCTCCATGTCTCCCACAGATATGCACCATTAACCTGTAAATAAGTGTTCACAAGGACTTAGGTGTGTTAGAAGCCTGTGCACATTAATGTCAGCCCGGGTGCTAGGGCAGAGCGGTGTCCTAAGGTGCTCTGAGCGCTGCTCGTGGGCATACTGGATCTTGTTCTGGAGGGAGACTGACATAACCTCAGGCACAGCTAGTTGTACACAGTGGATAATGGCCGCCTGTTATTCTGTGTTGTCACAACAGGGAAAGTCCTGCATGAGGAGCATGTGGAACTCTTGATGGAAGAATTTGCGTTCCTGAAAAAAGAAGTGATGGGGAAAGAACTCCTGAAAGGGTCTCTTCACTTCACAGGTCAGTGTAAGGCTGGTCACAGGGGCCCATAAGACTGACCATCTTCTGTCCTGACATCACTGGCAGCAGAAGCCACGAAGATTAGAGTTGTTATCTGGGCAGTCTTGGGGGCTCGGCTCAGGTGAGCTTAGACTGCTTCAGGTCCACAAAATGAGGAAAAGTCAGCTGGGCACGATGGCACACGCCTGTAATCCCAGCACTCTGGGAGGTAGAGGCAGGCGGATCTCTGTGAGTTCAAGGCCAGCCTGGTCTTACAAAGTGAGTTCAGTACAGCCAAGGCTACACAGAGAAACCCTGTCTCGGAAAAAAAAAAGAGAGAGAGAGAGAGAAAGAAAGAGAAAAGTCAGTAAGCTATTAAAGCTGAAAACAGCTGTGTGCCTGTTAGGAGAAGGAACATCTACCAAAGTACCTCTGCAGCAACTGTACATGTGATTTATATCCTAAGAAATTACATTAAAGGGTCTAGAGAGACAGCTCAGAGGTTAAGAGTACTCAATGGCTCAGGTTTGATCCCCAGCATCCATGTGGTGGATTACAACTGTCTGGAAGTCCACTCACAGGTGATCTGACTCCCTCTTCAAATACTGGAAGTATGTGGTACACAGACATACATGCAGGCAAAACACCCATATACAGAAAAATGAAGGAACTTTTTTTAAAAAAGAGGTTAGATTTAAGGTGTACTTCATTAATCAATTTAATAAATATTTTTATTTAAATTATCTTTAGAGAACTTTATACAAGAACAATAAAAACATGTATGCTAACAACTTTTCTAGTTATGACAAAACACCTGATACAAGAAACCTCTGAAAGTGTTCATTTTGCTCACTGTTGAGAGGGATAGCACAGCCCGCTGTTGACAGAGAAGCACTATGGTAGGGTATTTTCATTGTGTGCTCACTTTTTCTTTTCTACTTATATTCAGTCCAGAACTTCAGCCCACGGTGGGCTGAACCACATTCATAGTGGTTCTTCTTCCTCAGGTAACTGTCTTAACTCCTCAAACACACATCCCAAAGTGTGACTCTAGGTAGTTCCAAACCCAACCGAGCTGACAGAGAGGATTAACCATTACTCTGTTTTTATCTTTCCTTAATGAGATTTATTTGATCAATGTAACCTTGAATTGAAAGGTGAGTCAGAAATCTCATAGGTGCTGCTGTCCCAACCTTTCAGGCAGAATCTTTCTCAGTGATATTTTAACTGAGGCTGGAAAGGGAGTTCATGGTTGAGTGCTGGCTTAGAACAGAGGCAGGCCCTGGGCTCCAGCTTCAGCACTGCGAAAACAAAACAAAACAGCAACTAGTTGGAGATTAATTTTCTCTAGAATACTGTAGGTAACAACCTTTCAGAAAAGACTGGGAAATAGATGTTTGGAGAAGGGAACATTTTCATACATCTTTTGTAGAACAAACAGAAAGTTTATTCTCTTCCTCCATCAAATTACAAAGACATTGGCTACACCAGTCATTCATCATGTTTAATTTGGATTTTTATGTCAGTCATTCTTTACGCATTAACTGTAGGTAATTGTCCAGATCTTAGGGTCACCTTGATTGACTTTTTTTTGGTCCCCCTTGAATGTCTGTACCTCCCTTCTTCAGGGCTTTTATTACAGAAGGAGACCTTTCTGTGTGGAAGGGCATTGCTGAGTGGTAAGATTGTCTTCTGTCTTGAAAATTGCATGAGAGTTATAACAAGAAGTGGTGTAACCATTAGCCCGAGCGAGAAACTGCTGAGAATGTGGTATGTGCTGTCTTAAAATGTGACTTGAGCTCTTTGCCTTTAAAGCTGTTGTTCATTATCCTTGTGCTATGGGTAAAGACATGAGTGCAGAAGGGTCACACGTATGGGACAGAGCCAGGCTGGCATTTCACTGTGTGCCTCAAGCTTTCCGTGGCTGCCGAGTAAGCTGCCGAGCAGACTGCAGCAGGTAAAGGCCAAGGCAGAGAGCCTCTGGGACAAGCAGTTTCCTGTGGTTTCACTGAATAGTTAGTTGCTTTTATTCCTAACCTGCTGCTGTTTTAGGACATTCTGAGTATTTTAAGTGTGAATGCCAATGCCAGAAGAAGTATTTGGTTATAATGTCAGAGATGGAAGTCCTTCAAACTTAGGTTATGTTTAAGATTGTCAGGGCAGAGACAGTTTCTCCTGCTGATACTCTTTTGAAGTGTCTGGGACTCATTTGGAGTGTGCTTTCTAAGAAAACATTTAATATAAGACCAATTTTCTTGATATGGAATTAGTCCCAATACAACACTATTAATCAGAAAAAATAAAAGAAAGTTATATATGTCAGTGCAGATAGAGTCCTAGAACATAAGAGAAAAGTCGATGTATACTTGCATAAGTTAAAACTGAGCAACACAATACCACATATTATTTAAGATGGATACATTTTGTCATAAAACATAAAAGCATACTCAAGTGCCCGTAAGAAGTTCAAATGTGGATTGGCTCTGTGACACAGGAATGGAAATGCAGTCAGACACCACCCATGGAAGGAATGGGGTGTTAGGTTTCTAAACCCAAGAGGAATATGAATGGGCTGAACTGTGACTCAGCATACATATATACATGCATACATATATACAGTCCACATAGAAGCAGAGTGGAAAAGGCTTTGAGAGCTGCTCAAAAGATCCCGCCCTGTCAGAGTCCAGTGTTGTCAGCTTTTTTCCAGAACCCTCTTGAAAAACTGGGATTCGCCATGCCTGGAAATAGATACTAAGCATGGGTACTGGCTCATGTGGGTTCTTTCTAGACAGGAGGACAATCTACTGAGCCAAAGAATCAGGGAGTTAAAAAGAAAACAGAAAATCCAGAAGGAGGGGAGGTATTACTGTGAGCAAGAAGAGGCACCTGACTGTATCTCTGCCAGAATGAATCCTAAATACTGCATTAATATTGCATTAATATTTTCTTTACACTTCAGGTTGTCACGGCAACATCTGCCTCCTGCTGTCTGCATAGGAAATACTTCTAGAAATCTGAGTCTCAAAGGCTTCCACTTACCAGATCTCTTTAAACCATTTATTGGAAATATAAGTATGTAGCTGGGCATGGTGGTGCACGCCTGTAATCTCAGCACTTAGAGAGGCAGAGGCAGTTGGATCCCTGTGAGTTTGGGGACAGCCTGGTCTATAAAGTCAGTCCTGGACAGCAAGGGCTAAACAGAGAAACTCTGTCTCAAAAACCAAAAAAAAAATATATATATACATATATATATATATACACATATATATATGTGTGTGTGTGTATAAATATTATTTTCATAGTAATACATAATTGGATTCAGTATATTAGAAACAGAAATCTGAAACTTAAAACATTTTTTCTTAGGAAAAAAACCTTTGTGCAATATATTTTGATCATGTCTTTTTTGGCTGGTTGTTTTGTTTTGATTGATTGTTTTGTTTTTTCTGTGTAGCCTTGGCTGTCCTGGACTTGCTTTGTAGGCCAGGCTGGCCTCAAACTCACAGAGATCCATCTGCCTCTCCTCTGCCTCCCTGTGTGGTGGTTTGTGGGTATGTGCCATGGCACCCAGCAATTTTTTTTTTGGATGTTTTCTCTCAGCTCTTCCACCACACACACCCAACTCATTCTCATTCTCTCTGTTTCACTCTTCCTCCTTCTCTGTTTCTTTCTCTCTCTTTCTAAAACAAAGACAAAACAACAAACTTTTAAATTCTCTCTGGCTGTTGTTAGTTTGGCTTATTTTACTAACAACTTTAAATAATTTTTTCAAAACATAAATTAAAATACTATATTAAAAAATAGAAACATTTTCCATTTAGCAATTTGATTTAATTTTGTTTGTTTGTTTGTTTTTCTGAGACGGGGTTTCTCTGTGTAGCCTTACACTGGACTCACTTTGTAGACCAGTCCGGCCTGAAACTCACAGAGATCTTTCTGCCTCTGCCTCCTTCAGTGCTGGGATTACAGGCGTGTGTCACTGTGCTCTGCTGCTTTTCAACCTTTTATTGTTTACTGTACACCCGCACCATGAGGCAGATGTCCTTCTCCTGATCACTTAGCTGTGCTCCTTTCCCATCTTCTTTGGGTACGAACTTTGTGAGTTCCTTTTCCCAGCTCTCTTAGCATTTGTGATTTCTTGCAGCTAGTCCACTGGAAGAAGAGAAATTTGGCTTCCCTGCATTCAGCGGCATTTCTCGCCTGACCTGGCTAGTCTGCCTCTTTGGGGAGCTCTCTCTTATTTCTGCCACCTTGGAAGACCGAAAAGAAGATCAGTATCTGAAAATGACTGTGCAGCTCGAGACCCAGAACAAGGGGTGAGTGGTGAGAAGTAAGGAGAGATTTCTCAGAGTCTTCAGGCGTTCATAAGGATAGCTCTTAAGAGGTCCTGAAGGACTACTGCCTGCTATCCAGACAGAACTGTTCTGTGTTGGCTTTCCATTCTTTGCACCCTCTGAGGTCTGAAGGAACAATATAAATTTAGTTGTCATTAAATAAATAATGGCAGGGCTGGAGAATGGCTCAGTGGTTAAAAGCACTGGCTGTTCTTCCAGATGACCCAGGTTCAATTCCCAGCACCCACATGGCTATCTGTAACTCCAGCACCAGGGGATCCGACACCTTCACATAGACATACATGCGGGCAAAACATCAATGCACATAAAATAACAAATCTTTTTTAAATAAATAAATGACTTACAAAAATAAAGCAAGTTGCTAGTAATTCAGTTACACGAGTACTTAATTTTTTTAATGTAATTTATTTATTTTTATATTAATCACAGGTTAGGTACTTTGTAACAAGTACTTAATTTAAGCTTATTGTTTACATATTTTTCTATTTATCTTAGCGATAAGATGCCACTGTGTTCTAATCCCACACTCCTAGGCTCGGGCGGTGCCTCTGTCTCCGCCTCTTTTGTAGTAGCGTACACATAAGCACGTGCCATTACCTCCGTTGTATATTTTTAGTTTTAGGAAACTGAGGCACAAGAAACACATTGGTATTCTGCATTGCCTCAGACCTTAACATTCTGCTATTTTGGAAGGATGTATGAAGTTGTCTTAAGTAGATAAAACTGTTTGGAATAGCTCAAATTTCTTTTATCCAGAATTAAAGTAAAAATGGCGAATGTGTAGCTCAGGCCGGCCTTTAATTTACTGATGGGCTGTGTGGCCTACCTCAAAGTCAAGAATTCCATACTTTACCTAGCTTGTTCTGTGAACTTTGCAAGCTATGCACGGGGAATAATTTTGGGATAAAATCTGATCAGCTTTTTGTTACTTTTTAATATTCAAAGACATATTTGCTTGAGATCACAATCAGCTTAGGCAGAGGTTTCTGTTTTCCATGTCCAGATATCATAGCTCTGCTAAATAAGTAAACAAGAAGGAGCAACATACGTTGAAGGAATGTTTTAGAGAAAGTGGGGTCTTTATGAGTCACGTCTAGGAAGTGAAATAGATACAGAGATGCTTTGCACACAACAGGAGGACAGTTGTTCTCCTGCGTTCTTTGAGAACCCAGTGAAATAACCTGAGAATTCACACAGCAATTTGCCATTTCTCGTGGCTTGTGATTGCCTGCCTTCCCTATCTGGATTCCCCTAAGTAAAGCAACCTAGAAGATTCAGGGTGCAAAGCAGTGTTTACACAGAAGTTGCCTAATGGTGACTAATAGGCAAAATAAACACCTGGTTATAGTAATGTTGGAAACAATCAGGGTGTCACCACAGTGAGCCAGCCTCTCAGGGAAAATGGAACCTGTCGCATGAGGTCAGGTGTGAGTACCCATCTGCTTTCCTGGTTCTTTTTTCCTCTTGGCCTGTGTGTGGCGTGTGTTCATATGTGTGTGCTGGTACATGTGCATGTAGAAGCTTATGTTGAGTGTTGTCTTCCTCTGTGACCAGTCTCCACTTTGTTTACTGAGATAGGGTCTTTCACTGAATCCAGACCTTGCATATTCCATGAGTCCCCGTAGCCAGCTTTCCAGGGATCCCGCCTCGGCCTCCTGAGCTCTGATATCACAAGCGGCCCACCATGCCAGTGCAGCCTTTATGTGGGTGTTGAGGAGCTCAGCTCTGCTCCACAAGACTATATGTACCTACCATCTCTCCAGCTCTGTCCAGTGTGATTTTTAACATTAGGATTATTTATTTATTTATTTATTTATTTATTTATTTTGTCTTTGCAGTCTCTTGTTATGGATTGAAGAGAAAGGGCCCGGCTTAAAAAGAAACAGATATTTAAACTTCCAATTCAAATCTGGGTCCCTGGAGAATGTGCCAAATGTAGGAGTCAATAAGAACATCTTTCTGAAAGATCAGGATATATTTGTTCAGAAGCTCTTGGGCCAGGTCTCTGCAGAGGACCTGGCTGCCGAGAAGAAGCGCATCATGCATTGCCTGGGACTGGCCAGCGACATCCAGAAGCTCTGCCACCCAAAGGAGTGAGGAGGAGGCTTCACATACCTCCTTAGAGTTTTCTCAACAGTTCGCCTTTAGCTCTGACAATTAAATATGTTGGATAAACAGAATGAGAATAGTATTCTGAGCTATGTTGGGGATAATATTTGGTGCTGGAGCCATCCTGTGGGAATAAGAGCAGAACCTTCTGAGGTCATGGTTT
The DNA here is from genome assembly GCA_028658305.1 of Pachyuromys duprasi. NCBI lineage: Eukaryota > Metazoa > Chordata > Mammalia > Rodentia > Muridae > Pachyuromys > Pachyuromys duprasi. The sequence goes on along the minus strand of CM053748.1, from coordinate 9,103,471 downwards.
ATACATATTTGTCTTCCTAGTAGCAGCCCTGTGCGAAGGATATAGAATGCTGTTTTCATTCTTGTGGAAAAGCTAGCTTGAAGTTATCTAGGCAGGGGGAAAAAGTAGATTTGAAGGTCTACCCATGTTCCAAACCACTTACTGTGAACTGTATTCTGTCCCTTAGGGGATGTGACTGTCCCTCACAGGGTCAGTCACAGGGTCACTGCTCGTTGCTGGTAATCCTGTCTTACTGACCAGTGGGTAACTTGCAAGTTAGTCAAAGGAAGGGGGCCAACAATAATAAATGACAACAAGAACGTGAATAAACCCCTATGCACCGCTGGCAGAAAGCCACTGGAGTCTGTAGGAGGTAAGCTTGTCGGGGGAAGAGATGGACAATAGAGTGGCCGAGAGCAAGCCCTGGCAATAGCGGTGCTGCAGTAGGTGGGCCTACAGGAGGATACCCTGGAGAGAGACATGCCCCGCTGTGCTGGGGGGAACTCTAAACCACAGAGGGAACAGTATCAGGCAGCACCTTGCTCCTGAAATGTATCATTTAACACAGCAATAGCTGGGCGAGTTCTTCAGCCCAGGCTAAGCACGCAGAAGGCCACCGGAAAGCGGTGACAGTTTGCCGAGAGAGGTGTCCTGGTGGCAGCCCTCAAGGATGTGCCTGCAGTCTTGGCTGTTGGTCCATCAGCCTCTGCGGCCTTAAGTTGAACGGAGTGTCTGCGACCTGCACTTGTTGGATTTCTTGCGTTTTCCAAAGCTGACTATTTCTTACTGCTTTTCAAAGTGAATTTGAAGTAATTTTCATGCCTGTGGATCATGGATTCTGCTCACCTTTTTACCTTCCTATTAATCTGTCACAGTCCACTACCCCAGTGATTCTCAACTTGTGGGTAGCAACCCCTTTGGGGCCGCATAGCAGACATTTACATTATGATTCATAACTAGCAAAATTACAGTTATGAAGTAGCAATGAAATAACTTTATGGTTGAGGTCACCACAACATGAGGAGCTATATTAAAGGGTCACAGCATCAGGAAGGTTGAGAACCTCTCCTCTACCCTCTCTTAATAGTCTTCTGTCCCCAAATTAGTCCTCCTACTTTCATGTCATATATGTATACAAAACAGTGCACAATCTGAGGAGAGAATGGACACCAAGAAGTATAATGATGGAGTTAAGTCTTGTGCTCAGAGAGATGAGAAGTTTAAAGAAAGGCCGGATGTGAAACAGAATAAAGAGAACGGTGTCCTCTGTGTAAGACTCCACCCAGGTAAGCTTCCAACTGGTAAAAAGAAAGGCTTGAAGGACCTCCTGAAGCAAAGGAAAGCATCAAGGAGTCAAAGCTTATGCAAATGTAAGGAAGGCAGCAGGCTCCATCCCGAGCAGGAAGCAGAACTGGTAGCTTCGGAAACATGGTTCTGCTTTAGTAGAGAAGGATGCAGAAGTGAACAAAAGGATTGTGAGTTCTTCCTCTATGGTAAAGGAAAGCTGGTGAAGCCAGGCATATGGCTTCATATGGCAGGGAATCTCTGCATGGAGGCCTGGAGAGGCCATTTCATGAAACTGTGAAGGAGACCCCAAAATATTTGAGATACCAGAGCCACTACCACAACTTTGAGCCAGATTTGAAGCAAGCTTTAATTAAATGTTGGCCAAGATGATGGACTCTAGCCATGTCCATTCTGGGGTTCCCAGAAAATGGATATGAGCTATACTTGATCAGGTGCGTATAAAGGCAAACCAATAAGGCTACATACTTACCATTCTATTAGGGGACAAATATACATTGGACATACCCCCTGCCTATGTGTGATTAAGTGCCTCCTGCCTGCAGTGTGGTCAAGTGTACCCAGTGCAGTTGGGTAAATCAAACTTGTTTAGGGAAGTGAAAATAAGTGGCTTGTTTTCTTATATGAACAACAGCCCCAAAATCTCAGGAAGTATCTGTCCTTGGGAAAGGAACTTACAGGTTAAAGCCATTTTTGTTTTATGGATCTCTTGGTACAGTAATTAGAACTTGAAACATAAGTTTAGCTTTCATAATACCTGCCAAGGAGAGCAGCAGCCACAGTGGAACCAGCTCAAGAGAGAGAAGTTTGTTGCAGGCAGCAGAACTGGAAGGGATGGAAGATCTGAAGAGCATTTTGACAGCAGAGGTGGAGATGTAGAATTTGGAGTTGGCCCTGCTGGATTCCAGCCTTGCTTTGCTCGTTATTCCTCACTGTGTCCTCTTTCCTTCCATTTGGAATGGTAATGTATATTCTGTGCCATTGTGTGTTGGAATAAGTGTTTAAACTGTGATAGACCATGGGGACTTTTGAAGTTGGACTTAATGCATTTTTGCATAATGATATGGCTACAAGCCCATGGGACCAAGGAATGGAAGAATGTGGTTGTTTGAATGAGAATGACCTCCACAGGCTCATATATCTGAATGATTACTCCACAGTTGGTTAATCTGTTTTGGGAAAGATTAGGAAGTGTAGCCTTGTTGTGTCTTGTTGTGGTATTCAAATCCACTGGGGAAGACCAAAACTTAGACTCAATTCAAATTTAGATTAATGAATTTCTTCTGACTGCTAGCAGGACAGGGGCCTTAGAGCCAAACAGCATGCAGACCTGAAGGGGGGGAGGGGGATAAGGTGAGGTTTTAAAAGTGGACATCAGAGGGGGCTGGAGAGATGGCTCAGAGGTTAAGAGCCATCTTCTAGAGGTCCTGACTTCCATTCCCAGCAACCACATGGTGACTCATAACCATCTATAAGGTGCTCTCTTCTGGCAAGCAGGCACACATGCAGGCAGAACACCGTATACATAATAAATAAATCTTAAAAAAGAAACAAAAGTGAACATCAGAAAGGTGTAGAACTATCCATGGAATCCACAGCTGGACAGGACAGTTGTTTAACTTCCCTCAGTTGTTTCTTTCTTTTTTGATATGTAGTAATATAAAGACTGCTTTCTTTTCCCAAGGTGATAAGCAAGTTTTACAGAAGCAAAGAAAGCTATTAATTCCTCACAGCCCATTATTATACTTAAAATAATGGCCACTAGAATCTCCCAGGTATCCATCCCAGAGCAAAAGGACAGTGGCCCTTAAGGGATGCCTGGGTCCTTATTAAGTTTCTTTAGCCATCACAAGGACCCCTGTAAATTATTACTCTGGTCTAAGCATGTGCTAGTGATTGACTGGGATAGAGCAGTTCATTTCTGTTATTGCTTAATAACACTGTGCCATCAGGTTAGGGCTGCCTATCATGTCCCCACATTGTCACTGGGTGTGTTAAGGTTTCAAAAGCCCACCCCAGATCCAAACTCAGTTGCTTCCAGCTTCCAGATCAAGATGTAAACTCTCAGGTCAAACCAAGCAAAATGGCACATACCATTAGAGCCAGCAGCAGGTTGGCAGAGGCAAGTGGCTTTCTATGAGTTCTGGTCTATACAGAGAATTCCAAGACAGCCAGGGTAGAGACCCTGTCTCAAAAACCAAACAAACAAAAACCCAACTTGCCTTGGTCATGGTGTCTTCACGGCAACAGAACTAACACAGTGACTGCAGAATTGGTGTTGGGAGGACAGCCAGCCAGGCAATGCAGAGACCCAGAGTTATAACCCAGAGATGGGGGCTTGCCCCTGTCCGTGGCTGCTCCCTCTCCCACAACCACAGGCAGCTGGGGCTGGACACATGGGGTCCAGCTCCACAGGACCTCAACCCAGATGGTGTAGGCTTTCTCCTTCAAACTGAGGACATACTTCAGGCAGACATGTCTCGGGTTGTTTTAAGATGCTGGCTGTGGCTAGTGTGGACATAGAAGACAGGGAGGGAGGCCTCTGCTGTTACCCAGGGAAGGTGGCAGGTGTTTAGACTTGGTGGAGACTGTGGGGTGGAGAGCTCAGAATGACAGCCATGGCAAAGGGAGTTGGGAGTGATGCTGGAACAGTTTAGGTCCCGAATGGATGCTGGTACCATTACAAGGTGGCAGCTCCCAAGATGAGTGTTACAAGGGTGTGTCAGATCCTCCCAGTGAAGGCATCATGTGATAGAAGAGGGCTACATGGGGAAAGAAGGCATCTTAATGCCGAATCTCAAACTGTCCTCTGGGTCATGGACAGAGATGCCTGAGCACTTGGATTTAAGAATTCTGGTCTCATTGTGCTGTTTTAAATTTATCAGCAAGTGTTTGTGTATTGTATCCCATATATCCCACTGTAAAATGTGTAAAAATGTCTTGAGGGAAAAGGAACTGTAAATGGGAAAAGCATAAGGCATCCTGCTATAGGGAAGTGATGGTGTGGGGAGGAAAAGGCTTGGCCAGTCTCAGGGAGACACTAACAAAGCTGAGCAAGGACCGGCACCTCCTAGTATGGGAAACACTCCCAACCCACAGCCCAGGACCCGACTATTCCACTGAGGTATGTTCATAATCTCTGGAACCTTCTGAAGGAACAGAGAGGAGCAGGTGCTATTCTGAACATAATTTAGAAAGCACATTTGGGAGCACGGGGCATGTGGCTCTTTCCTCCATTCCCTTGTAGTGAGGAGGGAGGCTCACAAGCCTCAGGAGGCCTAACTCACAAGGCCCTGCCACACAGAAGCAGAGCAATTGCTAGAGCCTGAAGCTAGGCAGCAGGAGCAAAGGAACAGGAACACCAGGAATGCAGCCTGTAAGCTGTCATCCATGCTTGGGTAGGCTTCTTGATGGGGTAGCCGCCTTTGTCACTCACTGCTTCAAGCTAGACCGGTGGAATCTTTTCTTTGGCCTGGTATTGGTACCTGATCTGGATGAATGGAAATCTGTTTATGTCTGCCAGGAAGCCACACGGGAAGGACTGCTTTTTGTTTGGGCTTAGAGCACGTTAGAAGGAACTATTACCAACTGCACTCTTGCTTCTTGTTATCTCAGATGCTGACTTGATAGTGACAGGGATCCGGGACACACTAAGCAACCCTTACCGCCTGTTTCCCCAAGGTATGAGAAGACATTTTACATCTGGGAGCATGAACTCTAGGGAGCTGGATGAGTGGCCCACCCCTGTAGTGTGGATATAGAAGACAGGAAGGAGGCCACTGCACTCATCCAGGGCAGGTGACAGGAGTCTGAACTTGTTGGTGACTGGAATGGAGAGTCAAGGCATGTGAGATGAGGGAGTCAGTGTTCAGCCTGTGACTACAGCCGCAGCAGTATTGAGGTGACTCGGGGTACAAGGCTCATGGCCCATCCCTGAAACCAGCCCCTTCTGTGTCCTGTCCCTGTCAGCTTGGTGTGCTCATGGTGGTGCCAAGGCTAAACGAAGCCACGCACAGAAGGGCAAGAGCACTTTCATCATCTTTGCCACTGCCGCCCTCCCTCAGAGTCCGTAGGTGTTTCTACACCTGATCTCTACACAGGCATCTGTCTCCTCTTGCTTGCATGTATTCCTGGCCTTGATGGACATTTTGTCCTGGAGAGCTGAGGGGAATAACCAGGTCTGGTGCTGATACTGAGTGTCTACTGGGCGCTCAGACAACTGTGCCAGGATATTTTTATTATTGAGTATTATATACATTGAGAAGTTTACAAATGATTAATTTTATGTACATGGATCAGGAAACTCTTTAAAGACAGTAAGAATACTGAGAAACTATTCTCTATGACAATACAAAGTAGAAAGTACAGATTCTTCTAGTGATGAGAAGCACATGGATAAAAAGATGAAATTGTCTTTACCCTCCAGATAAATAAGCTCCCCTCTCCAAGGCAGATGGCTACCCATGTGAAAACTTCCGTCAGCATGGAGCTTCAGTGTGTCACCCAGACTGAAGTGGCAAGAGGGGGAGAGCAGCAGCACGGTGGGAGCTGGCTACAGGCACCCTACAATGCCAGCACCTCTCGGCCGCTGCCAGGAAGCAGTGGGTCTCCTGCTGCAGATGTCTCAAAGTGGACTCAGTCTCCTTGTGTCACAAGAACATCAGAAAGGTCCTCTGTGCCTTGTAGCTTCAGATTCTGAGGGAAGATCACAAACACGGGCTTTAGCCAGTCTAGGTGGCACACACCTATAATCCCAGCACTCTGGGAGGCAGAAGTAGGCGGATCTCTGTGAGTTCAAGACCTGCCGGTCTACAAAGTGAGTCCAGGACAGCCAAGGCTACACAGAGAAAACTTGTCTCGAAAAACAAAAACAGAGGGAGAAAAAGAAAGAAAGAGGTTTTGATAGACTGGGAAGAGAATCCTGAGACAAATTTTAGTTGAGACAAGGTGCCTACTACAGAGAATAATAAAGTCTGTTTCATCCTTACAAGGAAAATCATCTCATAGCAAACACAGTTTGTACAAAGCTGCTTCTCAGTCCTTGCTAAGTGCAGGGACAAGGCAAGGAGCTTTCTCTGCCTCTGCTTCAGTTAACAGGACTCCCACAGAAGCTGAAGAAGCAGATCTGTCCTGAGGGAGCTAAGAGATGCAGAAAAGGAGGCTACCAGGAGCTGGGTACACATGACTAACCTGTCCACACTGGCCTCCTCCACAGATCTATAACCCCACCCCAACTGTTCATCCCTGACAGCTGCCCACCCCCACCTCAGGTGCCGGAGTAAGACAGACGTCTGGGTACTCAGCACCTAACACACCTTCCTGGCATGTTGGAGCTCAAGTTCTAGAAGCTGTGAGAGGATGGGGACTGAGCTCAGTGGTAGGACACTTACCTACATATAATGTAAGGCCCTAAATCTGATCTGGAGTGGGAGGGTGTCAGGTGGTGGTCCCAGTTTGGCTACTCAGTTGTATGCTGCTGGCTATGGAGGCAGAGGGAGAGGGCTCCTAAGCCCCACACACAGCGTCTCTGAAGGAAGGTCACTAACTACAGTGATGGATGAATAGGGTCCGCATGGGAATGACCAAGAGAGAAAGCACAAAGATCAAGGCTGGGGATGAAGTGGTTGGGGAATGTTTTTCTTGGGGATTGCTGAGTCATCACAGAACACTGATCTTAGGAAATGTCAAAATGGTCCAAGTCCAATCCAGTACTTGGCCTGACAGGGCATGAGCTGTGGCCATTTTGCATTCTTCAGATACAAGGCCTCTACAGGGGAGACTTGATCACAGCAAGAGGGAGTCAAGCCTCTAAAACCTGCACCATCACAAGCTAAAGGGAGCAGGGCTGCCAGAGCAGACGTCAGTGAACCACACTCCTACTCCGAATGGGACTCGGCCACTGCCCAGACTTTCTTGTCAAGTGACAGTATCCCAGTTAGTTATTCAGCTTTCTTAGTCTCTCTTCAGGTTGCTGGCATCTGATGTTAGATGCCTCAGCTTGTACCAGGAACCACAGAGGAATACTTGCCATAACCACAGATAGGTGCTATGTGCCTGCCACCCTTACTCCATTTTTTTCCTTTTGAGACAGGGTTTCCCTGTGTAACCCTGACTGTCCTGGAACTCACTCTGTAGACCAGGATGGCCTTGAACTCAGAGCTCCACCTGCCTCCTGTGGTACACACCTTTAATCCCAGCACTCAGGAGGCAGAGGCAGGTGGATCTTTGTGAGATCGAGGGCAGCTTGGTCTACAGAGTGAGTTCCAGGACAGCCAGGGCTACACAGAGAACCCTGTCTTGAAAAACAGAACAAAGATTTTTATTTTCTTTTATTCATGTGTATGTCTAGGTCTCCGTGTGTGAGTATGTGTCAGAGGCCAGAAGAGGGTCCCAGATCTCCCTGAGCTGGAGTTATAAGAGTTCTGTATTGCCTAATTGGGTGCTGGGAACTGAACTCAGGCCCTCTGAATAGGAGTTTGTGCTCTTAACCACTAATGCACTGAAGATCTGCTATAAAAGCTCCAGTGAGCTGGCAGGAAAACGCAGATTCAAACACCTCCATACTTACTCGGATGACCTACCTTTTCATTGGCTAAGTGCAGGAGACACGCAAAAGCCAGGGGTATGGAGAGGTTCTGAGCCATAACCGAAGGCAGCCTGAAAAGAAAGGGGCAAGCACTGAGTCGGTCATGCAACCCACAGTATAGGGCTCCTCCAGCAAGTAGAGATCGCACACACACACAACCACTCAGGAACAAAGGCTTTATAGCAGATGCATTTGTAAGCAGGTTTTTCCAGTTTGTATTTGGAAATAAAATGTTTCTTAGACTGTTCCAGTCACTCAAACAGGGAAGCTTTACAACTTGTCCATGCACAGGGCAAACAGCAGCTCCTTCAGATGTTTACATAAGCAAGCCATGGGCGGTGGGGCCTGTCATGCTAAAAGTCCCACCGAGAGGCTGGCCAGGAGCCAGTGGACCCCAGCCTTACGTCTGTCAACACACACCTCTTCTGCAGGTCCTTGGTGAGTCCACTGAGTTTCTTCTCGTCAGCCACTTCCTCAGGAGCCCCTTCTTTTCCATTTTCACTGTGGTTTGCCTAATCAAAAAAGTGTATTTATGGACTGAACACTTAAGTTCATGTTTGAAACAACAGAAACTAACAAAATTGTGTCTCCCATAAAGAAAAGTGTGCTGAGTGAAGCAGAGATAAACTCCCGGTTATCCCTGGAAGACCTTAAGGGATCTTCGTTTGGTCCCATACTAGCACTTTTTTTTTCAATTTATTATGTATACAATGTTGTCTGCATCTACACCTGCATTCCAGCAGAGGGCACCAGATCTCCTTAGAGATGGCTGTGAGCCACCATGTGATTGTTGGGAATTGAACTCATGACCTCTCGAAGTGCTCTAACCTCTGAGCCATCTCTCTAGACCCCTCTACTGGACACTCTTTAAAAGGTGCTGGATTTGTTTTGGTTTTGTTGTTTCCTTTGAGACCAGGCCTCTGTGTAGTCCTAGCTGTCCTGGAAGTCACTATGTAGACCAGGCTGGCCTCAAACTCACAGAGGTTCGCTAGACTCTGGCATGAGCCACCCTACCTGGCTGAGGTTCTGGAATTTTAAGGAGAAATGATCTGGTCACTCAGGTGTGACTATGAATAGTGGACTATATCCCCTTATTCTTTCTTTCATATGCTAGCCATGATACAAGAGATAAGCCCCTACTGTGTACTTCTGTAAAGTACTACAAGACCAAAGCAACGGTGGCAACCCACTGCAGACTGAAGCCTCCATGACTGAGCCACGCTAAGTGCCTTTTTGTTGAGCTGAATGTCTCCTCTGTTGTTACAGCCACGCGCTGACTAATATGGCAACCAAGGCTTACTCTGGTCTAGCCACCACTATGCAGCTCAGGGTCCTCAATGACCATGGATCTCACTGCTCAGCCAGCAGGACGTGTAAGAAAGAGTGTGTGGAGTGTGTAGGACCTGATGGATCTAAACAGTCAGGAGAAGGAACCCAGCAGCAGCATCATTGTTCCAGTGTTCTTGTTGAGAATGAACATCTTATATCAGGACATCAGCTCAAAGCTTAAACACTCTCTGACACGTGTAAGGTAGTCACTGTTTAATTTGCAAAAGGTCATATTTTAACTGAAGTTGTCACTGGCTGAGTACTCCAAATGCCCGTCAATAAAGAAAAGTGTTCTATTGCTAAGGCAGCATGAAGTGTCCAGCTGTACATTTTCATTTACCAGTAAGGGGAAACAGAGTTAGCTTGCCATAGGCATCAGCTCTCATGTGACCTGCCTGCTCCTCCGCTGGGACAACTCCTCTTTTAGAAGCATGGTATCTGTCTTAAACTTTGACTGCATCTCTCTGCTTTGGGGCCAGGGGCCACAGAGAGGGATCATGGGCCGTAGACATCAGCTCTCCCCTCCTGAGTAAGGGGATCTAAAATGAGTGCCGTTACCTCTGTGACAGCCTCCTTTCTAGAAAACTCTGTCAGCAGACTCCACATGTTCTGCTTCAGCTTCTTCATGTCCATCTTTTTGGCAGTCTTGGCATAATGGATTTCTATTTTATTCACCTGAAATAGGTGTAACAAAACAAACTTAGGCAGAAGAAAAACATTCACTATCAATATAATGTAAAAACTAAAGCCTGGAATGAAAAGTTGGAAATCAAGAAGGAATCCTGGCTGGGCATAGGGCACACATCTTTGACTCCAGCTCTTAGAGGCAGAGGCAACTGAATGACTGTGACTTTGACACCAGCCTGATGTACACAGTGAGTTCCAGGGCAGCCAGAGCTACCAAAAAAAAAATTCAACTCATTTCTTTTTGTTTTTACCTTTTGAATTTTGTTGTTTGGTTTTTAAGACAGGGTCTCATATAGTCAAGTCTGGCCTGAAATTACCGTGTAGATCTTAAACTTCTGGACATCTTGCTCCATGCTGTAGTGCTGGGATTACAGTGTCTACACCATGCCCAATCTTAATGAGCCAGAATTTACGGAGCTAATGAAGGGACTGAACCCAGGGCTCCGCATATGCTAGGTAAACAGTCTACCAACAAGGCTACATTCACAGACAGACCCTAACTTCTTTTAATCAGAGGTGATTTACATTAACACTAAGAACTCCAGTGTAAAAGCAGTGAGTAGACCAAATGTTAGGTAGCACTTGGTACAGGACACAGAGAGGTTTCACACATAAAATGAACTGAATCTGAGCAAGGTTTTCCAGCTACGGTCTCTGCAGTCTTCATTCATGTACTGGTGTGATCAATCCACTCCTACTTGTGGCCAGGATTTGATTCTCAGCATTTCAAAAGTAAAAGTTAATAAAATAAAATAAGGTCCTTGGAAAGATGTCAGTTCCACATAACTTAACTAGTCAGTGCCATGTAACTAGCCAGTAAGCAGTTTAGATAGCTCAACCTGTCATAAAACTCACAGCAACAAGCTGGGCATGGTGGCGCATGCCTTTAATCCCAGCACTCAGGAGGCAAAAGCAGGCTGATCTCTGCCTTCAAGGCCAGCCTGGTGTACAGAATGAGTTCTAGGATATCCAGGACTATACAGAGAAACCTGTCTCAAAAAACAAACAAACAAACAAAAACCACCTCAGAGCAAATAGGTGGAGGGCAAGCTGATGGGACTCTCCTGTGAGAGGCATTAACCAGATATCCAGGAAACCAAGTAATTCCTTGCTGCCAATGCCTTACCTTCTGAGGCTCAGCCACCAAGTTCGACTCTCCATAAGTTGTGATATCTATTCCTTGGCTTTCAGAAGAAACGTGACCATTCTCCTGTGCTGTCTTCGGCATAGAGCAAGGATCAGATTCAAAATCAAGGGTCCCAACTGGTCCTGCTGATAAGTTATCTAACTCTTCATAATCACTGTCAGCAGCCTGAGCAAGAAAACAACTCGTCAGGTTTGGCAGATGCTTCAATGGAGCTTAAAGAGCAACAGAAAGATTCCATGTACACAGAGCAAGGAGAGGCCACCTGAGAGTCCATGTGAGTCCCACCAAGGTGGCCAGCTCACTTCCTTTCTTCCTGCTTCATATAAACCCACCTACAGAGGGATCTGTTATGAGCCTGGGACCTCTGAAGCCAAGTTTAAAGGAGTGCAATGACCACAGACCACTGTCCGCTTTGCTTAGTAGCCAGATAAATATTTCATCTTATAGAAAGCATTCCCAAAATGCTGGAGTATCCCTCCAGCATTGGCTGCATCCCTCAGCCAACAAGAGCACAGCAGCCTGCATCCCTCCACAACCTACATCACACTGAGTACCTGAGTACAGACTACGAGCCACACTGAGCGCATTGTTCACGGGTCTGTCCTCTGACAGAAGAGCAACCAGGGAAGAAACCATCCTCCATCTGGAAGAGGAAAGAGCTTTTCTCCCCTTACCTGAAGCCCAGGGCAAAAGTTGGAGGTGTCATTAGGGTTGTTGTAATCATAGTCTTCAATTTCCTCATAGTGCTCAGTCTTTGCCTTCTGGTTCTGCCCCTTCTTAAATAACTAGAATAAAGGGAGTAAAGTTTAAAAAGAAATTTCAAAAAAAAAAAGCTACTTGACGAATTTGAGGATACCACGCTTGTTTCCTATGCTCAGTCTCGTTCTAGAATGACATGACCTGACAGTGAGGGTCCTAACAGAATACACAGGCTAACCTGGTCTCCACTGCACAGAACACAAGTACAGGACCTTCACTGACCCCCCAAACCAAAACACTACCTCCTCTGACCTGCAGCTACATCTTCTGCGGTTTTATTTAAAAACAAAAGTTGGCCATCTGCCTACAGCTTTCTGAAAGAAATTCAACTTTAACAACCCTGCTAAGCACTCACTTCCTTATCTCAGAGGCGGCCTACGGGGGGCTGGGAGAGGACTCAGAACAGCGCTCGCCTGGCAAGCGTGAGGCCCAAGTCTGGGTCTCCAATACCCATGTCAAAGAGCAGATGTGGCCGCCACACCTAACCCTGGTTCAGGAAAGCCAGGAGATGGATCTCTAGAACTCTGCTGGCCAGCCAGTCTGGCCAATTGGTGATTACAGGGTGCAGTGAGACACTGTCTCATAGACGATAAGGCAGAGCCAGCAGGATGGCTCAGTGGGTAAAACTGCTTGCCACCGAGCCTGACAACCTAAATCCAATCCCCAGATCCAATACGGTAGAAGAAAACTGACTCCTCAAAGCTGTCCACTGACTCCACACACCTACTGTGGCACACATGTACATGTTCCTAACACAGAACAAACAAGTAAGACACCAGGAAGCACACACACAAACATCCAAATAAAAAATAAACGCAGCCGTCCCTTGCTGGGGCAAGCCCTGCTCTTTCCCTAAGTATACCTGAGCTCTCATCCAGCCCTCCCCAGGCTCACAAAACTGCACCTCCTGTTGGGCGTGCTCAGTGACCACAGCCCTCAAACATCTGCAGCCCTCACACCGCCATCTGTACCTGGGATACATGTCTTTGAGATGAGGGGCCTGTGGGGAAGGATTTAGCTTTAAACACTATTGGGACTATTCTAATATAATTCTATACTGCAAAATCAACCCCTTAAAACAATGTTTTTATAATACAAATTCAAAAATACTAAATACTTAGTGAGTTAAGAAATGTCCCACTAGCTGGCCAGTGGCAGCGCACACCTTAAAGTACACGCCTTCCCAGCACTTGGGAAGCGGAGGCAGGCGGATCTCTGAGTTGCTAGCCTGGCCTACAGCGCTAGTTCTAGGACAACCAGGGCAACACAGAGAAACCCTGCCTAGAAGAAAAAAAAAAGCCCACTTTACTCTGCTGCTTCTCAGGACACCTGAGGCCCCTCTCCACTGGAAAGCCCGTCTCTGTGTATGTGCTAACTTGCCCATTGCCAAGCTTCCAGTGTCCTTTCCACAGTGCGGGTCCACTGAGGCTCCAGCTGCCTGCCTCTCATGGGATCAGCGATTCTGAGTATAAAAATGACCATAGAAATTATGAGGCAGGCTCGGTGGCTCATCCTAGCACTTGGGAGGCACACACAGAAGGTCTCTGACACAGTGAGTGTCAGGTTAGCCTAAGCTACAGGGTAAGACTCTGAAAAAGAAAAAACAAAACAAAAAATACAAGAAACATACAAAAGCAGTTTCTAGAAAGTCAGCTGTTGCCCCACTAGCTGGGCAGTGGTGGCACACGCCTTTAATCCCAGCACTCAGAAGCCAAGGCCAGCCTTGCTGGGAAAATCCAACAATGAAAGCCAGGCCGCACAGGACGACGGCTTTATTCTATCACTGTCACCTTGGAATATGCAAATTACCACCTTGGCTGAAACTCAGAATAAAGCCCCTAGCCGAGGTGGCCCTCCTGGAGGCTTGCTGTGCCTCAGCCTTGCTCCACCATTCCACAGCACGCTGCCTGTACCTTGAACACAACAAGGCCCTGCTGGGGCCGCAACAGCAACTCTCTCCTGTGCTTACCACAGCATTTCTATTACGTGAACTTGCTCAGAAAGGAAACATGCCAGTCTGTGCAAGTAGAATGCAGCACACTGATGAATTCAGGAGAATATGTGTATACCACTGAAACCACATGGTGACTGAACACAGTGGCTCACAGCTGGAATCCCAGTTCTTCAAGATCCCAAGTTTGAGGCAAGTTAGGAATATGTAGTGAGTTCAAGGCTGGCCTGAGCTACAAAGTGAAATACTGTCTCAAAAGAAAACAAACAAAAGCTAGAACATGCTCCTCGGTAAAGGGAAATCCCTAGAACAAAAGACAAAAATAACATAAGCTCTCCTAGAGGAACAGACAAAATAAGGAAGAAACTGCAAACTAAACTACTTGTGCAGCTGACTCTGCAGGAGAGGGGAAACGGAAGCTGGGTAACCCTAGGGAGAGCACTCTTGTGAGAGCACTCCGCTCCGTGCCCTCTGGCTCTGCCTCACCCCTCTGCTGTGACTCTCCTCCACCTTACTGCCCGACAGTGATGACAAGCCACCCCATCCACACCGGAGCAACGACAGCTGAAAGGAAAGGTTCCGCCTTACCCTTAGGCCTGGTTTGAGGTGAAGCTGGACCAGATTATCAATTTCATACTGGAAATCTACAGGAAGAGTGGTGGCTTTCCAATTCTGGTTCTCCAAAGTGGACTTGGACAGAATAGTAGGAGCCTATTCATTAAAAAAAAAAAAAAAAGGTTCTTAGTAACAATTGATTTTAGGAAGGGTTTGGACATTAGCACTTGCAATTTTCTGGTCTGTGTAATAAAGTGAGAGTAGATGCATGTAATCGAAGCACTCAGAGGCTGAGGCAGGCATACTGTCATGAGTTCAAGGTCAGCCTGGACTGGAGAGGGTAGGAGACTGGGCTACATGGTGTCACTCCCTATCTAAACTTTCTAAACTCTCTAAACTTTCCTGTCCCTGCCACTGACTTTGAGACTGTCTCTCAACAGTCCCTCAGAGAATAAGGGACTTTACCAATTAAAGTTATAGCTGGGCAGGATGGCATATTTGGGGGAGTACAGGCAGAAAAAGCAGACACTTAAAGCCAGCCTTAGCCATAGAGCAAGTTTGAGGACAGCTGTGCTGCGTAAGAACCTATCTCTAAAAAACAAAAAATGAAACATACACTAGATATGTATACACACATAATAACTTTCTGCTTGTTTCTTTTGTTTGTGGGTTCTCTCTATGTAGCCCGGCTGGTGAGGAACTCAGCCTGCCTGTCTCTAGAGCGCTGAGATTAAAGACATGCACCATCACATCAGGCTGTACAGTAATTTCTGAAAAGCCTGTCTGAAAGGGCAAGAGGAGTGCAGAGTAATCGAAGAAGGCATGAATGTCTTGCACAAACCTTTGTTTTCTTAAAATATACATCAAAATCAACATCATCATCAAAATTAATTTCAAAGTCTTTCTTCCCACTCTTCTTTTTGTTCTCCACATGGGAGGCAGAATCTTCTGCAGAAATAAACACAGTTTATAACACTGTTCACCCTGTATCAACATTCTTCTCCCCTCACACCTCCCAATGGCCTTGTCAAGCATAAGGCAGCCTTTCCGGTGGCTAAGCATCTCTACAGGGGTGAAATCACACACCTCACGCCTATCTAAGCCCAATGTTTGTGTTATATATGTTCTATGTTTCCTTACAGGGCCTGGAAGCCCAAGGGTACTTTCCTGTGTCACTAATTGCTGGCGCTAGGAAGTGGAGTGATGTCATGAGCCCCGTTCTCCAGACTCAAAGTCTTACTCTTGCCATTCAATGTGAACTAACCGTCCAATGGTTGAAGCACTGACTGGCTCAGCTCCCTGGCTTCAGCTCCCCTCAGGTGATGAAGGAACAGAGATGAGCTGCATCTCTACTCTTTGCTCAGCACTGTCTTCCAGTATCACCCACAGGACTTACGCTTGGGTCGAGGCCGAAAGCGCCAGTGTTCTGGACCAGCCCACATCTTCATGGTCCGGGGACTGAAATAGGAATATTCTCCAGGTTTCGTGGATAAAAAAGAGCACATGGTCTGGACATCTCTGTCGCCAAGGGAAATAATTTCTTCCCTGTAACACATAAAATCATCTGTTCATATATAATGCATAGAATACACAGCATGCACTTAATATGTAAGGAAGCTGATGTGACCAGAGATGCTGGCCACCTCCTCTACTGCAAAGAAGCAGTTCCTTCTTTCTTTTTTAGTTTCTTAAATATTTTATATGCATGGGTGATTTGCCTGTATGAAGGTCTGGGTACCACGTGCATGCCCAGTGCCTCCTGGGGCCGGAAGAGGGCAAGGATTCCTGGAACTGGACTTACAAGGGGCTGTGAGCAGCCATGTGGACTCTCTAGTCCCAGGAGCAGTCTTCTAAGAATAAGACCAGGCAAACCCTTCATCAAGAAACCACCAGGGTTTTACTTGTTGCATGTTTTGTCTAATTTTCTTACACAGTATTCATAACTATACAAATGTGTGGCTGCTCCGCAGTGCCTCATAAATACTAATCTACCCATCTGAGAGACAAGAGAACGGGAAGCCAAGGATTTGTTAGTTTTTGACAGGGTCCCCCTATGGCTCTGGCTAGCCTGAAACTGCATAGGCCAGCAGGACACCAGTGCTGGGCTGGCATGGTAGCATTCACCTATAATCCCTGCAGAGGGAGGAGTTAAGAAGATCTTGAGACTGAGGTCAGCCTGGGCTACAAAATGCTCTTTAGCCTCAAAAAAAAAAAAAAAAAAAAAAAAAAAAAAAAAAAAGAAAAGAAAAGAAAACAAAAAACAAAACAAAACAAAAAAACAAGCAAAGGATGGCAGAGCTGAGAGTTGGTTACAATTTCCTGAATCCCAGACTTGGGTCTTGCCACACATATGGATTTTGCTATACAATATGACAACCTTAGTTCCCATTCTCTCACTGATTAGGATCCAGACAATGCCTTAGTTTCTCCTAAGAGTGAAAAAGACATCCCATTTTACATGTTTAGCTCCCCAAACATTTTGGGAACTCTTTTTGTAATGTTAGGTCACCCAGCTTCATCTGCTGTGTATGACACACGGAGGCCTGTTCACTCAGCAGCCTTTGTGTGTGAGGAAGCCCTCTCCTCAGACAAGGCACTAGAAAGCACGTCAGCACAACTCTACCACCCTGTGAGGATAAAGGTGATGAGTGAGGAGATCTAGTCTTGTCTGAGTGTGGCTTTGTGCTGGTATTGAGCCAAGAATGAATCCTTACACTCTACAGGGTGAGCAAAAAACAAACAAAACAAAAATGCTTTCTCTATAGAACCTCAAAAACAACAATATAAGGAAACAAACCAAAAACATAAGCAACCAAACCAAAAGCCTAAGACAATATATATTTCAATTTTAATTTGGTTTTTTTTTTCCCATTTGGTTTTGTTTGTTTGTTGAGACAGGGTTTCTCTGTGTAGCCCTGGCTGTCCTAGAACTCTCTCTGTAGACCAGGCTGGCCTCAAACTCACAGAGATCCACCTGCCTCTGCCTCCTGAGTGCTGGGATTAAAGGCATACACCACTACTACCTGGTTCAAATTTAATTTTTAAAATTAAAATACAACCCCCTTCCCACATTCACAGTCTGTTGGACCCTATGCCATCCAGGACCTAGACTATGCCACGGACTAACTTATAAAGTAGCTCTACAAGTCGGCTTCAGAGCCTCTTCTTCTGGTCCCCACCTTTACTCTGCTGTGGCTTTTCATATGTGAGCACTTACAGGCAAAGGTGCAAAGAGCCTGGCTCCCTTCCCGACAGCCCAGCCTGACACTATGCAGAGGTCCAGAACCCTGGTCACCCCAAAAAATCCCTCAACACATTCTGGGAGACAGATAACCCTGGCCCAACTCTGGACTACTATACAACTAACCAAATCCATATTGTGCTTGTATTTTAAGACTGTTCCTCCCAATCTTCACCCTCTTAGGGGGTGACCTCTGTTATATCTTCTCTTGACATTACAAGGCTCCTCCTTCAGTCTAGCTGTCCTAATGCCATTTAGCTAGTGGTTTCATGCCAGCCAGCACAGAGGGAAACTGCCAGCCAGCAAAACACTTCACTCTTTTAGGTAGAGTGGGAGTGAGCTCTGCCTGATGTCAGCTCTATAATTAAGTGGGTAACCAACACGCAAAGCCAGGTATGACCCCATGAGTCAGCATATGGTTCAGCCCACGTGTAACGTGGCACACCAGCCCAGCTGACTGGAGCTGGAGGTCTGTTAGGGAAGTTTCTGGGACCCCGAGGGTCTTACTGGCTGCTCTGGACCTGGCAGAACTCCTTCCAGCTCTGGAACTCTTCATGATCCCCAGCTGCAGAAGGGTCGGGCTCATCATTGTCATCAAAGTCTTCCATGGGGGGCCCATCAGGGATGTCCCCATCATCATCTTCAACCTCAGCGTTCATGTCAAATACTTGATCATTCTTCTTAAACTTGTCCATCAGGGCCGACACAGACTACAAGGAGAAGACAGGGCTCTCCAGCTATCCCCACCCCAGCTCATCTGGAGAACAGCCACCCTCACTTCCAGCTTCTCCTTTCCCTGCACCCTGCCCCACGGGCCTGCCTGCTAGAACCAGCAATCTCACTGTGTGGTACAAATACTAAACAGGAATCTGTGCTCACCAACTGCATGTTTGGAGAACAGTTTTTCATGGAGACCATTTATGTTGGAAGTTGTAATAAGTAGGCTAAGGGGGGGGGCACTAAAAATACACAAAAGAAGGCTTTAAATATGACGGTTTCTCAGGAAACAGTGTGCTAAGGGATTTAGTCCCCAAAAGAAGGAAATGCCTCTAACCTGACAGCAGCTAGAGACCAGAGGCTACTGTGATAAGTACCTTCAGGGGCAAATCTGACCCAGCGAAGCACATGAGGAGACTTGGAACTGACCACAGAACCCACAAATGTACAATGACCCTGCTGGGGTTCTTAGGGCCACCCTCCCAGCCAGGCTGAGAATTCCTATGAAGTGCCAAGGGAAACATTTTCTGTACTCTTGAATAAACAGGACTAATGCCACAGTTTTGGTTCCCACTGGGCAGAAGTAACTTGGACTACGGAAGTGAAACCACCAGTGAAAATGCCCCAAGCCTTATACGTCCAAAGCTTGACCACACCTCATTATGTGTTTCACTGTCCCATTTAGTAAACTGGAACCCGGCCAGGGAAGGGCAGAGCTGGCGATCTTCTACACACTGCTGCAAGGAAGCTGCGGGGACAGCAAGATCACGGGAGAGGTTACAGGTGGGCCAAGTTTGCCACTTTGGAATGACAGAGGGGAGGCAGTCACCTTCCTGTCTTGCAGAGGCTGGACTGTCAGTGCTGGCTGGCTGCTCACCTCCTGTTGCTGGACCATTTGGGGGTGCAAACAAACACAAGTATACCCACAGTGCAGTCAGGCTAAGTGCCATTCCCAGAGTTAAATGCAAAGGAGAGGGCAGAGGCATAGACTCTTGGTTCTAGAGTAACCTTTGTGCCCTATACTACAGCATTTTTTTTTTGTTTGTTAAAAAAAAAAAAGAGCCCACGCAGTCCCTCAACGGTCACAGAATGACACTTCTTTTCAGTCTGAAACTAAAGTAGCTATAGATGACATACCTCAGAGGCTCAGAGCCCTAGCTGAGGGCATAAACAGAAAACAAATTATAAGCACAGATAGTTCAGCTGAGCAAAACTTCTCCAAGAATAGAAAGAATGAAACTGAAAGCAGTAGTGCATGCCTGTAATTCAGCTCTCAGCAGAGGAAGGAGGAAGAGGGAGGTACAAGGCCTACGTGGGTAAACAGCAGGATCCCTTCTTAAAAAATGAATGGGGGCCACAGTAAGTGCATAGTCAGCCCAGGGGGAGCAGAGGAGTTTCACTGAGTGCACAGAAGTGATCACAAGCACGCAGCTATTCTGCTGCGGCGCACGGCCTTCACGCTGTCTGCTCCCTACAACATTCTCCGAAGACCGAAAGAGAGGATGGAGGGTGGGGAGGATGTTGAAATCTTGCCAAGCATGAGGTGATACTAACAGGATAGGCCACAGAGTCTGAGAATGATTCACATCCCCCCTTTCTGTAGGACCCTGTGAACTGGGAGCAATTAAGAACAGGCTGGACAGATGTCGCCTTCCCGCATCCCAGCTCAAACCCTGACCACAGGTGAGCCTGTGGGTGCTGGAGCTGGGTGTAAACAGTGAGCACATGAGGTCCAATGCGGATAGACACAGGGATGGCTTATTGTTGAGACTCCACACTGTGAGAGGCGGGGGCGGGTGGATTGCCACGCACTGCCTAAGGTCACCCAATTTGGCTGTCCAGAAGAATCAGAAGCCGCCAACGCTGCCCCAGGACTGTGAGTCTCTAGTGGCTAGGATTCCCTGATAAAAGCTGGCTCTCCTCACCTTTTAAGTCTGTCATGTCTACCGAACCTAAATCTGGCAATTCGAGAGGTTCTCCAGAGCAGAGAGTCTGCATGTCGGAAGGAAAAAGCAGCTCGCTTCTGTAGTCCTGGCAGTGAAGAGTGGAGAGAAACACCCCCGCTGTGCTACACTCGTCAAATGAGGCCGCAGTCTTCTGGAACATGGGGTCCACCTGCGTGCAAGAACACAGAACCGAGCAATGCCAGTGGGTAGCGGGGAAAGCTCTGCCTACAAGACTGAGTGTCTGTGCTCGGGCAATCGGGGAGGGCTTTCTGAGTCGTCAGGTACAGTCCTGGCTGAAAAGGCCGTACATGGCCAGGTGGGTGAGCCGTCAGGTACAATCCTGACTGAAAAGGCCGTACATGGCCAGGTGGGTGAGCCGCGAGAAGTGTACTTTCAATCTCTTTATCTACAACACACATGGACAGGTACCCTTCTGCAGGCAGTTTCTAAACGGCTACTTCTAACAAGCCCAGCACTGTAAAATGAGATCACAACGAATTCTGTTGACTTAGCAAGCCACTGGGATGGAGCCAATCACAAGGTTCTGTCCTTCCTATTTGTTCTGGGGACTTCTGTTTAAGGTGGGGCGTTCTCTACCTACAGGCTGCATCTTACTCAGAAGCCTTCTGCCCCAGCCTCCTGAACATATGAAACCACATCTGGCGCGCTGCTGCTCCTCTGAACAGGATGTCTAAGGTTTAGAACTCAGCCAGGATGACTAGGGGAAGGGCAGGCAGAATTGGAAGGGTTAGTGGCTGAGCAATGGCTGGCAAAGGTTGTAAGGAGGCCCTAAAGCTGGGTCAGGGAGGAGTGGCACAGTGATGGGATACCAACCCAAAGGCAGATATCACACGCCCAGGAACAGGGCAAGGCAAAGGAGGAAGTCAGCTGGGATCCTCCCGAACGGTGAGTACTGGGCTCAGACCTTACTGAGTTTCTGGACCTGGCTCCGGATCTGGAGCTTGGATGTGATAACACAGATGCGGCTCCCTGGCACATCTTTGGTGGCTGTAATCCTGCCGTCTTCATGACCCATCTCAACGTCCGCTCACCTCTGTTCTCAGCCAAGCAGCTTCACAGTCCGTGATCACTCTCCAGTTCACTCACCCTCCCTCCCCAGTGCCATGCACGTGCTCCACCTCCCCAGAGTGCTGTCACTTCCCGTGCCTGTCTCAAATGCTAACCATCTTGTTCTCCCACTGGAGCCCACGACCTGGAAGGTCATGAGTCTGCAGTTAATGATCCGAATCCAGCCTTTCTTCAAAGCTCAGCCAAGCCATAGCACCAACCCTACTGACTGCCTGCCGAATTCCCCAAAGACAACCCTAAGCACACTGCCTCACCGCACACTTTCTGTCTGCTTCAGAGATGTTGATGTTGCTCAGATTCTGCTCAATGGTTTTGCAGGATGTCTTCTTCTTTGGCTTTGCAGCCTTTCTGGTTGTTCCTGTTTCAGAAGCACTTGCATCTAAGGGAGTAACACCAGTTCTTTCAGAGCCTCTAGAGTAGTTATAATTTAAACAGGAAATCCCTCAAGCCAGCGGGCTGGTGTAATCTGCTGCCCCACAGAGTAACTGCGTCACCAGACAACACATCTCACTTCTAATAGAACCAAGCAGGCTCCTGGGTTATGTTTATTCAATCTTGCCTAAGTAATTCCTAAAAGCTTTACTACAGTCCTTTAAAAAAAAGGAACTAATGTTACCAAAAGCAGTCTCTTATAAGGAGAATCAAAGAAAGGCCTTTAAGAAGCAGTAAAACCACACTGAGAAAGCCTAGCACAAAATACAGATGTGATGGCTGTCAGCTGGATGAGGCTCAGCTCAATTTCCAGTAAACCGCCCATCCCAAGAGACAACCGGATATGTAAAATAATTAACCGTCCATCATGAATTTCTACACAATCAAGGAATCTAGATTTTTCCTGACTGACTTGTGTGTTCACCCTGATGTGTCACTCAAATACTGTTTGGTGCACACCGGAGGCAGACCCTCTCACCCAGCCCCCACCCTGCATACCTGCACCGTGGCTCTCTTCCTCTGGAGGTGGTGTGTCTTTGCCCAGCCCCCCGAGGACTCTGTACACATCAGCATGAACAGCGTCCACCCGCACAGCGTAGATCTTGGTGCTTGCATCTAAGGTACCAGCAGCCACCTAGTTCAAAAGCTACATTCATGAAGATGCCCAGCCCAGCACTTTGGACAGGTAAAATCCAGCGAGATTTGTGTTACACTAAGCATTAAGTCAGCTGTAGGGAAAGTGAGCACGCTTCTTACTTTAAAGTTGGTTGGTTCTGTGTCCTTCTGCTTCAGAATCTCTGACATGAAATCAATCAAATGTAAGCCAAAAGCATTCTTAGTAGTGATTTTCTACGGGAAAAAAATTACAAAAGGTTTATCACTCATAGGCTTGGCGCATAAGCGCGTGTAAATAGCGTCACTAGAGTTTACATACAAATAACCCCACTGATCTCAGTTCCCATAAGCACTTGCAACAGAGCCAAATGTACATAAATCCTTCGTCCTCAAAGACTAAAAAGCAGGAATCCACGAGAGCTCTAAAGCCTTGCTCTAAGAACCACACAGTGGACAGGCTTGTTTGGAAATGGGAGTCGGGTGCTATCCTCCACCTCACCCTCCCTTCAGACGAGGAACCTGGAGCCAGGAGGCCAGCGATTGTCACAGCCACAGTTTCTATGCAGGAAAGAGAGGGCTGCTCCAGAACTCGTTATTAGCTTCCAAACTCACACCATTTGCCTGTAAGCCACGTTGCCATGTTAGCTGTCCTGCAAGCAGTAGGCTGTTCATAGGAGCGACAGCAAAGCTCTGCAAACAGTAACCCACTGAGAGAGACCAGCACTAGGAAGCTACACGAGAGAATAAAGAAGCCGCTACAGCTCCCCCCTAAATCAAGAACGCCCTGTGGCTCTGTGACAAGACACAAAATCACAGCTGAAGATGCTGGCGTACACCTGCAATCTCCGGAAGTAAGGCAGGAGGACGTAAGGTTCGAGGCCAGCCTGAGCTCCATAGCACAATCCTGCCTAAATCAATATAAACCAACAAATACTCACATTTTCAGTAGAAAGCTTGATACAGGTAGAGTAATGTTCTGTAATCTGTGTGTTTGTAAACTTAGATATGGTAGTTGAAACATCAATATTCCTAAATGAAAAACAAAAATTCTAGCAAGGATCCACAATTCAATTACTTCGAAACACACACACACCCAGGAGGCAAAGGTACTTGTTGCCAAACCTGATGACCTGAGATTGGTCCCAGGGACACAGAGCCGGAAAGAACTAACTCCTGCAAGTTGTCCTCTGATTTCCACATGCACACGTGTACATATACACAGGCAAAAATAAATTAAAAACAAAAACAAGCCTACACCCAGAATCAGTGAATACTATGGAGGCACCAGGACCCACATAACCGAGGCCACCCCTCCCCAGCCAGAGCAGAAATGCGCTCACCTGTTAGGGGAGGACAGCAGCTGAGTGGAGTCCGCGCTGAACTGCAGGTCGAAAACCCTGGAGCGCCTCCGCTGCAGACGCTCCTTTTCATCGTCATTCTGAGGAAAGTCTTCAAGGACTGGGGTTTTAGGAGTACCGAGAGGGGCCTTCCCAGGCCGGGACACCGAGGGCACTCGCTCCAAAGGTGAGGAAACACTGTGTTGGGGTCCACAGGTCTTCAGAGAAGTGTTACGCATCGTTCCTGGCACTGACGGGACAAAACACTTGCTCAGAAACTGTCAACGGGATAATTTCCTATACAGAAAGGGAGCCTGGGCCTGTTGCGGGGTCGCTGCATGTTCTCGGCTAAGTCCTACAATGCTTGATGCTAAACACTACAGTTTGGGTTTCTTGGTGGAGTTGGGGTGGGGAGTAAAGAGAAAAATAAGACAAATATCCACTTCAAAGCAACTGTATATTCAAGCACAACACAGGACATACGGATGGCAAGGCAGGACTGGGCGTGGATGGTAGGGCATTTGCCTAGCATGCTCAAGGATAGCCCATGACCAGTGCAGAGAGATAGGTGAGATGAGATCACAAACTAGACAAACTATCACAAACAGACATCTGCCACCTGTAACACCAGGCCAGAGCGCTGGTGATGAGCAACCATGCAAGTGGTCCACAGTGCACAGGGTGGCCTCTAATGCCGCCTCCTCCATATCTTGGCAGGAAGACGTAGAAGCAGCATTGGAAATATATAACACACATACAAACAGAGCACCCCAAAGAATTTCCCACAGATCACATGGAAACTGCCAAAGCCTTGGACCACATTAACCAAGCAAATGTAGCCTCACCAAAAATGGAAAACTGAAGTTTCCTCACCTCTGATGTGAAACTACATGAAATTTTTATAATTTATTTTTATTTTATGTACACTGATGCTTTTCCTACATATATGTCTGTGTGAAGGGGCCGGATCCCCTGGAACTGGAGTTAGAGTTGTGAGCTGCCATGCGGATGCTAAGAATTAACCCAGGTCCTTTGGAAGAGCAGCCAGTGCTCTTAGCCACTGAAATATCTCTCTAGCTCCCAAAACCAGAAAATTCTTAGAATCACCTAGGAAATGATCTTGCCAGAAATATTTAACCTAAGTATAACTAACACTTTAGGGCTAACTGCCACCTTGTAAGAAATATAACAACAGAGGAATAAGTTAAAGAACACAAATAAGTACTTAGCTAAATCCAGAATGGGTAGTTTATAAGAAAACTAGTTCACTATAATCCTAGCATCTAGGAGGCTGAGGCAGGAGAATTGTGAAATTCTGGGCTACATAATAAGACACATCTCAAAAACAAAATGAAAACTTAATATCATTAAAGATAAAAATACTGTGGTAGAAGCAATGCTTTCCTGATAAGGCATGGTTAACAATCTGGCAAGGGCTGGCAAGCCTCAAAATGAAATATAAGGCTTTTGATTTAAAGTCTTGTATTAGATTAATGGTTATTTCTACGCCTGCTCTAGCTCCCAAATGTGACACCAAGACCTGTTACATTTATAGTAAGTTTCAAGCACCATAACTGGGCAGATAATGAGCCACTCTACCCCATCTAGGCTGGCCTGGCCTACCTCCCAGTCACATGCTGTCACCTGTAGTCTCACCCTGCCAGCCTCTGCTCCATCCATGTCCCTATCAATTCCTCCATGGTGACCTCCTCCTCATAGCATGGCAATCTTCTCCTTCCCCTCCCTTCTCTCTCTTCCTGGAACAGCCCCCAACTCCCAAGACTAGGAACAGAAGTCTGGCCTACTGTCTCCTCTGCCCAGTCACAGGCTCTTCAGCTTCTTTATTAACCAGAGACAACCAGGGAGTAATTTTTACACATTGAGACAGAGATTCTTCATTGCAATAGCAATGCCAGAATCTGTTAGCATTTAAACTCACTGCAGAGACACACCTTAATACAATGTGGTAAAGGTCACTTCTACAGTCTAGTGGTGCACCCCATTCTGTCACAGCCTACTCTGCTTGTGCCCAAGTACTGGCTATTGAGAGAAAAGAAAGCTCAGATGTCTTTAGGATTATTGATCCAGATGAGCAATGCTGAGACTCAGACTGAAATAGTGCCAGGGAGCACCAAAAGGAAGGGCTGGGCTGAGTGGTGCATGTCTGTAATGCTGGAGACAGGTGGGCCACTGCGAGCTTGAAGCCAGTCTGTGTAACAAGTTCCAGAGAGACAGGGGCAACAAAGTGATACCCTGTCTCAAAACAAGCAAAAGTAACAGGCCAATTATCAAAAAAGAAAGGGAGCCTCCTTTGGATGAAAAGAAACCAACTAGCCATTTAAACCAAAAGCACAGCAGGGAGTGGTGGCCATCACGGTAATCCCAGCAGTCAGGGAGACAAAGTCAGACGGATCTCTGCCAGCCTGGTCTATAAAGGGAGTCCAGGACAGCCAAGGCTACACAGAGAAACCCGTCTCAAAAACAAAAACACACACACAAAAGTAGCACTTAGAAGTTTTCCGCCTGTGGCCCATGGTAGCTCAGTATCCAATGGGTACCCTAGTAAGGGGAACAGGGACTATTTCTGTCATGGACTCAAAGGCTGGCTCTTTGACCCCCACTCCCCGTTCCCCCAGTGAGGAGCAGCCTAGCTAGATCCCAGAAGGCAACCAGCCCTGAAGAGACATGATAAGCTAGGGTCAGATGGAAGGGGGGGTGGTCCTCCCCTATCAGTGGACTTGGAGGGGGGCAGGAAGAAGATGAGGGAGGGATGGGGAAAGTGGAAGGGAATGAGGAAGGGGGCTATGGCTGGGATACAAAGTACCTAACCTGTGATTAATATAAAAATAAATTACTTAAAAAAAAAAAAAAAAGAAGTTTTCCGCCAATCCCCTGATCAAGAAGATAAGAATAACATTTGGAGGTAATTTTGGAAAACTAGAATAAAGTCTAGATCTAGACTGGGAAATTGATTTTTATTATCTTCACACAATGACATCATAATGTAGAAAGTCACTGCTTTTTTAAGAGATGTGTGAGAAACAGCTTAGGTATAGTGTGATCTAAAGAGTGTAACTTGCATTAAAGTAAAGGTGATACAGTAAAACTGTTGGACTGGGGGATGGGTAAAGATATTTCCTGTCTTGGTATTTCAGTTAAAAGTTGGAAAACAGATGGTGTGCGTGATACCACTCGTGTTTTGGGGGCGGGAGGAGGTGAAGCAGGAAAGGAAGATAGGAGCCGTCAGGAGGTTGCTTTCAATACAGTCAGGGCAGGCTTTTCCAAAAAAGGCTACCTGGAGAGAACCAAAGCTGTGAAGACAGTCTGGGAAAACTATGCGGAAGCAGGGGGCATAAGCCAAAGGCAGGAACATGCTGGCACATGTGAGGGCCCAGTGTGGCTGGATGTAGTAGTCCATGGCTGACGGAGCCTCAGGTACTCCAGGGCCAAAGGGGAAAGAAAGAACATTAGTCGGAGCAATGGAAGACGGACTAGCAGGAGCATCCGGACCTGACTCACAACCACTGTAATGACTTCACATGCCCCTCAAAAAATATTTACACAGGGTCTCCTGTAGCCCAGGCTGGCCTCAAACAACAGCCGAGAGGGCAACCTTGAACTTCTAGCCTTCCTGCATTCACTTCTTGCATTAGGCACATGCCACCATGCCTGCTTTTATGTGGTGATGGGCTATGAACCAGGGGTTCACTCAGTGCTGGAAGCATTCTGCCAACTGAGCTACATCCCCAGCCCTTACTGTACCTCTTTTTTTTTCTTTTTCTTTTCTTGCTCTTTTTTTTTTTTTTTTTTTTTGAGAAAGGGTTTCTCTGTGCAACCTTGGCTGTCCTGGACTCACTCTGTAGACCGGGCTGGCCTCAAGCTCAGAGATCTGCCTGCCTCTGACTCCTGAGTGCTGGGATTACAGGCATGCGCCACCGCCACCCAGCTGACTTTGCCTGTTAAATGCAGTGAAAAAGGACATGACTGGGTAATGATGAGAAGAACAAAATGAGCTAACCTGAGCATCAGGGAACAGAGGACTCCTCTGGTTGCCATAGCAAGAACCAAGCAAGATAACCAATTGGAAGGGAAATACCAATAAGCAAGATAGGAGATAACCAGACAGGTGGCAATGCCGGAGGTTAGGTGTCTAAATGCTGGATAGGTCTCCGGAGAAAGTCAGCATGACTTCCTGATTATTTAAATTTGGGTTGTGAAGACTCAAAGCTAACTCCAAATTATCATCAACAGCTGACTGAATTGCCAGGACCTGGGGAATCCACGGGAGAGGCGAGCTGTGGGGCAGGAGGCCAAGCCACGGTTTTAGACCTCTCACGTTTCCTGGCCATCCAACTGCACTACACAGCTGGATATAGAATTCAGACGGCGACTTCAGATAAGTGTGGGAGTCATCAACAGAGGACTCCATTAACCCTGGATGAGCTCACTAAAGTGAGTGTAAGGGAGCTGACATCTGAGACAGGTCCCAGAATACAGGAAAACCACTAGAAAAAGGGCTGGGGAAGCACAAGTAGTGAGGAAAAAACAGACAAGGATTGTCCCAGCAAAGCTGCATGTTCTGGGCTGCGTTTACTGTCTTTATGAAGAGAACACAGGTAAACTCAGCAGCAGGGGGCCAGTGAGGGAGAAGGGACTGGAGAGCTAAGAAAAGAAATAAGTGGCTATCTAGAATCAGGAAAATGAATGAAGCAGGATATGCGGCATAACTGATGGGCAGCTTTGAAGGACACCGCCACCCACCCACCCAAACCAACCATTCAGCATCCCTAAGTGTTTTTCTCTGGCCACTGCCAAGTGGGCAGAAGAGGCAGGATTTAAATTAACCAGGGTTGTGGGTATTGCCAAGAACCTGTAAAGAAAAGGACACAGGGCAACGGGATTATACTGAATGACTGGGAATGTAACATAAAGAAGGAACAATGACACACGGTGGTGACAGGTGGTGAAAAGCACAGCATACAGGCTGGCAGAAGTAAAAGCCTGAAGTCTCTAAGAGAAAGTAAGCTGGATACATAGGGGTGATACTAAGCACATGGATGACAGAAAGGTGCCATTACTGTTCATGACACGTTCAAGATGTGACTATGGCAGTGTTGAGCGAACACAAGATTCCTGGAAGAAGATAGAAGAAGCCTAACTCACCCTCATTCCTACCCCCAATTTAAGAAACAGAAAGCATCACTCTAAGCCTAGCTTTATCACTCAACTAGCTAATAAAATTTTAGGCAAGGAAACACACTGCCTCTATGCTGTATCTGCTTCACCACAGCCCCAAATGTAAGAGCATACACCTGACTTTGGGTGTGGTTCAGTGGTGGAGCACTTGCCTAGCTCATCCTTGGATGGCAGGTAAGCATGTGAAGAGATGAAGGGGCAGGGGGAGGGAGAGAGGGAGAAAAGGAGGGAAACAGGGAGAAGAAAAAGGGAGGGAGACAGAGTGCCCAGAAAGGGAACTGGCACATATCTTCTTTGCTGTTTCAGAACAGGTGACATAATGCACAATAACACTTTAAAAATAAAAGGAGACTAGGAATGCAGAGCAATATAGAATGCCTGCGGAGCATGCACAAAGCATGGTACGAGACCTAGACCACAAAAGGAAATAGAGACACAATCAACAGTGAGTGGTTGTCCATGGAGAACAGGCATAAAAGACAGTATGAACACTTTATAATGCTTCCTACAAGCTGAAGAATATAATTAACACAACTCTCATACCAAAACAAAGCAGAAAGGTCAAAACAAAAGATGAGAGATCTTTTACGGGCAAGACGTTTGCGGCTGTGTGTAGTGTATAAGGAATTGAGAAGCTGGAAGCCCTGAGGGCAGAACTTTGTAAGTCCTCCGATTCCTCTCTAGGGGACAGTGTGCAGCTATTCTAACTCAACAGGTAGCTACTGAAGCAGGAGCATTTCCTTCTGCCTGTCTCCGTGCTCCGACTTATTCAACCTCTCTGCTCTGCTCCTCAGCCCTACCAGTTCATGAAAAGTCTTGCTGTGATTAAGGACAGCTTGCATGTGGTCAAACACTGTGAACACTTCGGGGCTGGGTCTCTCCTGACATTCGAAATACCTACTGCCCTTTTTCTTCTTGAACTGCACTGGGCTCCCTTGATACCAGTAACTCTTAAGTTTTCCAGTGCCCTCCTCTCACCCAGTCATCTTTGCTGGTCCTGAATGCACTCTCTGCAGGGTCTGTCTAATGTTCTCACCTACGTGCATGGCTTTACGGTCTACATGATGGAGAAGTACAAATTTACCTCTCAGCCTATGGACCTCTGTCAAACTCACCCAATAGATACTGGCTTCTTCTCCTGAGTACCTCTCCAGGAAGTCACAGGCAAAATGTCCAAAGTGAAACTACTATTACCAAGGTCTACCAGGTCCTGCCTGCTGTCCAGTCTCACTAAGCTTAGTTATAATGTTCTAGGGCAGCGGCAAGTGTTGTGGTGACTCCCAACTATGAAATACCTACATTGCTACTTCATAACTGTAAATTTGCTACTGTTATGAAAAGTGATACAAGAATATCTGTGTTTTCCGATGGTTCTAGGCGACCCCTGTGGACCCACAGGTTGAGAAACCGCTGTTTCAGTTCGTTCCTAGCTCTTCCCTGACTCTTCGCTTTTGTAAACGCCACTCTGCCTGTAAAGTTCTTCCCAATGTCTGCTTTAAAATCTCCCGTCCATAATGGAAAGGAGTCACAGCACTGGGCCTTATCTGTCAAATATTTCTAGCACTCTCTCAACTTGAATACAAGTTCCAAGAGGAAAGGATATTTATCTATTTTGTTCTCCCCAGCTCGCTTTCCGAGTGGGTCTCACGTAACCTAGGCTAGCCTCGAACTTGCTATAGCTGATTTAACCTTTAAATTCTGGTCCTCCAGTCTCCACCTCAAGTGCCCAGGCTTCTTCTTCTTCTGTGTATGTCCGCATCTGACCGAAGGTCTATCCCAAAGGGAGTGCTCAAAACTTCTGAATCAGAGCGGCCACCACTCCCAAGTCCAGACCCCCACCCCACCCCTTATCCTCCGTTAGACCCGGGGCGCGGGGAGCCTTGGAGCCCGGCGGTCCCCAGCAGCTGCGCTCTGACTGGCCCAGCTTTCCTCCCTTCCCTCGTTCCCCTCCCCCGCCTCGGCCCCCGACCCCCGGCCGAGCACGTCCGTTCCTTCCGGGCCTGCCCGCGCGAGGCCCCTTCAGTCCCGACCCTGCCCGGCGGGCCGCGCGCTGACCCGCCCGAGCTCACCTGGCTGCGGAGTCCTCATCTTGCTCTCCGCGTCTCCGGAGAAGTTTTTAAATCGCGAGCGCCAAGCGTAGAAGCGCGGTAACCGCCGCGTGACGTCGCCGGAGGGCGTGGCCTGCGCCGCGCCTGCGCAGATCTTACAAGTCGGCCGGTCAAAAGGATGGCCCCCGGAAAGCTGGCGGGAAGTCGTTCCTCGAGGTCTAACAGGGGACCAAGCGGTGACAGGGCTGAGGATGTTTGGGAGAGGAGCAGGACGTGTGGATCTGGGCAGGCGATTGTCTGCTCTCCTAGAACTTGGGTTTTAACGGGACGGCAGATTTGCGGAGGAAGCGAGGTCCTTTGTCCTAAGAGACTTGTGCTTCGTGGCTGGCAACGTTCTGTCCTTATTGGAAGTCCCAGGCTTGCAAGAAGGAATGTAGAGCGTGTGCGTGCCTGCGTAAGCCCTTCCCCCCCCACGCAGGCCCCCAGCATTGTGCATACATATGTGTACACCCCCATCCCGGAGTATGCACCCCAGAACAATGTGGATGTGTATACACTTCCGAGAGCTTTGTGTGTGTACATGTCTGTCTATACGCACATACACCAGAGCTCTGTGTGTGCACTTGTACACATCCATACCAGAGTGTTGTGTAAGGATGTGTCTGCACACAGAGCACTGTGTATTCATGCCTACACACACACACACACATTTTAAAATGAAGGGCTTTTTTTGTCCAGATTCTTGTAAAAAGCTTTTGGAAACCACCCTTAAAAAAAAAAAAAAGCTGTGTACAGTGATGTACACCTGTAATCCCAGCTCTCAGAGAGGCAGAAGCAGGCGGACCTCTGTGAGTTCGAGGCCAGCCTGGTCTATAAAGCGAGTCCAGAACAGCCAAGGCTACACAAGGAAACCCTGTCTGAAAAAATAAAAAGGGGGAAGTGGGGTTTGGCTGTTTAATCCTTGGCATCATTTGCCTGCCTAATAAATGTCATCAGTGCCCCTCATTTTGGTAACCAAATGTTAACAGCTACTTTTTGAAAACAAGTGTATGCGTACGAGTGTTTTGCCTATGGGTATGTATGTTCCCCACATGCATGGCTAGTGCCTAAGGAGGTCAGAAGAGAGTGTCAGATCCACTGGAACTGGAGTGACAGATATTTGTGAGAAACCATGTGGGTGTGAGGAATCAAACCACTGAACTATCTCTCCAGCCCCAAAATCTACTTTAAAGTGACTTAGTTTTTGCACAAACTTGTTGTCCCAGAACCACTTTAGGATAAGGCAGAGTCTGTATAACAGGTCCCAGATGTTACACACTGACTCCATGGTAATTTAGACTGTAAAACTCATGTAGACAGCAGCACCTGCCAAAATGAAAGCAAAGACCTTATCCATCAAAGTCCATAGTTCTGGGAAAGTGTCTAAATGTACTAACCTTGCTTCTTAGCTTCTGCAGTCCTCTCTGGTGGATACCCCCAAGATTAGTGTTCCTCATGGTCCTGAACGTGAGGAACCTCACATCAGCACCCAGGACCAGGAAGGGATGCTCCCCACCTTATCCATTCCTGAGCTTTTTCCCTCTGAAAAATCTAGCAGACCCCTAAGCTTTTCATCCACATCACCTTGTTAGCCTATGACCCCCTTTCCCGGTGAGCCCAGAGTGGTGTTTGCCAAATGAAAATCTGATCTCACCCACATTTGTCTGCGCCCATCTCCTCCCAGAAGTCTAAAACCCCTTCAAAGGTTCCATTGTTCTGGGTACTTACAGAGGGTCCTACAGGGCTTGACATGACGCGGTTCCCCCACCCCCACGCTCTTCCGCTTCAGCCTCATTTTTATCTTGTCCCTCCTCCACCCCATCAGGCCTTTTTTCATTCTTGCCTTTATCCTGCCTGCTCCCAGCGACGTTCCTCTGCACGCATGCTCTCTTCCACTTAGAATTCTCTCCACTGGGCGAAGGGAGCCGGCAGACGAAGCGCATGTCAAGTGGGGACTTGAGGAGGGGCGATGCCCGTGGAGATACTCCGAAGCCTAGACTACCATCCCTGCTGCGATGCACTGGGTTAAAAACCGACAACGAGGGGCTGGAGAGATGGCTCAGAAGTTAGGCACACTGGATGTTCTTCCAGAGGTCGGGTTCAATTCCCAGCCACCACCCGGTAGCTCACAACCATGAATAATGAGATCTGGTGCCCTCTTCTGGTTTGCCAGCACACATGCAGCCAGAACATTGTATACATAGTAAATAAATAAATATACGACAACGAACACCAACTAGGAAAGATTCAAGTCGCCGCAGTACTAGCCCAGGCATCATTGATGAAGATTATTAACGGCCATTCTCATGATGAGGATAATCCATTTGCAGAGTAAATGTGGATGGATAACGAGGAGGAATTCAACAAATAGGAGCTGTGGGAAGAATTTATTGAACGCTGTTTCCAAGAAATGCTGGAGGACGAAGAAGAACACAAATGATTTGTTCCAGGTCGAGATCTCCCACAAACTATGGACCAAATCCAAGACCCAGTTTAATGACTTTCGTATCAGTGATGGCTCTTCTCTGGAAGATCTCGTGGTAAAAAGTCATTTATCTTGTTAGACCCCACCTCATCTCCCATAAGTGGAAAACCCAGCTAGTCTCTATTTAAGAACAGTCCCACATCTCTCCTTGTTTGAAAAGTTTTCCACTTTTTAAGAGTAGAAGCAGAGGTCTTATTTATGATATGCTAACTTCTTATTGCTGCTTTCAACCTTGATGTTGCATTAAACTTAATGTTGCCCTTGTAATATTTAAATGTCTTAGAGTGGTTCCAAAACTTAACTTGACTATATAAAAATATCTTGATGAGTTTTGCTCTTTAATCTCAGTCTCACTGGTAATGTGCTTGCAATAAAGTATTCATCACACACACACACACACACACACACACACAGGCACCCAAAAAAATAAAGAATTCTCTCCATCTTCCCCCAGTTAGCTCCAGTCATGATTTGGCTCCTGCCAGTTCCCCAGGAAAGCCTTCCCAAATACACTGAAGGCTCCTCATTGGGAGACTTGGATGTTCAAACCAAGAGCAACAAGCAGTAGTGGCTGTGTATTAAAGTCCCTGGAACCTCTGACAAAGGAAACATCCTGGTGACCCACTGGATGAAGCTGGAGGTTATTCTGGGGCAATAATGAGTCCCTAAGCTGACTGCTTGGCTCTCTGCCAGCTTCAGACCAGTGTCTGTAAGACCAAGGGTGCCCAGGGCAGGCAGGTCTTTCACATCCTACTCTGAATGCTGCCTTTGTTTTGGGGTTGAGGCTACTGAGGGTGCCAAAAGATTAAGTGATTTATCATCAGTATCAGAGGCATGTGAAACTCAGTTCCTCTGTTTGTATAGAAGTGAAGTCCTCTGCCCCTCCCCCACTGAGAGGCAGCCAGAAGACCGATTGTCTGACACCAGATTCTACTTCCTTAAAATCCAAGAGAAACAACCTTAGTTTGGGTGAGGAACCACAGTTACCAATTGGCTGAACAAGCAACCTTTGGCTACCGATTTGCTGACTTTCCAGTCTAAAGCTGGCTTTCGCCATAACGCAGTTTCTGATTTAAACCATCAAGTTACTGAGACCAAAAGGGATTGCTGTTTAAATGGCTTTTCAATATATTAGCCCTATGGTTATGCATGTCTTTAATCCCAGCACTCCTGAGGCAGAGGCGGAGGCAGGTGGATTTTTGGGTTCAAGCCCAACCTGGTCTACAGAGCCAGTTCCAGGACAGGCAGGGACAGAGAAACCCTGCACTGAAAAACTAAAAAAACAAGACAAGAAGGAGTAGAAGAGGAGAAGGAATTGCTTTACATTCTTCTTAGCCTCTGAGCATTGCTTTTATTTTTTGTATGCAATATGAAATTCATCTCCTAAAGCCTAGGCTATGAACAAACAATTTTAAAACTTTCAAACAACATACCACCCTGACCTTAAAACCAATATAATACATTTTGCTTTTCAGAACTATTGGACCGGTTAATCTTGTTTCATTCCAAAGCCCACAGTGCAAAGTTGCCAGGGTGGATACTTCCTTCTGGGTGCAGCCATGTCCTAGGTATGTGACCATAGGAAAGCTGTGCACCCTCCCTGCGCCTCAGTTTCCTCATACATTCAACAGAGAGCCTACGTGATGGGGCTACAATATGAAGACTGAGTGAACTCCTAAGTGAAAACAACAGTCCCTACCATGCGGTGAACGGGAACTGTTCCTGTTCCTGGAACTGCTGTTGCATGCTGGGGGCTTGCCAGGTTCTGTATCAGAATGAAGTTTAACTTCCCCTCTGGAGGGGTTCCCCATGTAACTGTTAAGAATATTCCCAGTGCCCTACAGATCTCTTCTTCCCATGACTCAGTCTCCACCCCCATACACACACATGCTATAGACACTTTCTTGTGCCTTCTGCCCCTCCCAAGCTTTGCTGACTATTCCCTTTGTAGCCTTCTCCCCACTCATAATTTCACGTTTTCTTTCTCGTCTGTTAGGTGAGCAACAGCCCTGCAGACCTAGCAATCATACCACCTTCTTCCTACCCCAGCAAACTCCTGGAGCATGCTGTCTGCAGTTAGGAAGAGCTTTTAATTTAGTTGAAATCTGGGTTTAGGCACCATGGAAATTAATAACTTAGATGATCCTCGGCTTTATGAGTTATTCTTTCCTGGCCATGGGCCATGGCACTGGAAACCACAGGGTAGACTGGTTCAAGGTGCATTGGGAAACACCAGGACACACAGCTAGCCCTGTCGGGAAAACAAGAACTTCTTGGGAAAGGTACGTATCAATGTTCTTAGTGAACAGATTCCAATTCATACACAGAACAGCCTCCATTTTTTTGTTTTTTGTTTTTTTACTGGAGTTAAGATAGAGGCAGACAGTTTTCTGAAAAGTATATGGACATCCTAAAAACAGCATAGAGCCATCACCATCCTTACAGGGGAAAGCAGGTTAACACGGGTGTATAGTACCTCTGTGTAGCAAGAATTTCAAATATCAACTGATATCAGTTTCTAGAATGCTTTTATTTTCGCTAGAGTGGAGAGGGTGTGGATTCCTTAACAGAAATCCCAAAGGCTAGCCTTTGATACCTCCTTCCTCACCAACTGCAGAGGGCAAGTCAAACGATGGGCCAGGGTCTCCTTCCCAGCAGATTTCCTGACAGTGTTGGATACAGAACAGCCTTGATATTTCAAAAACAACCACGCCTATAACTACTACTTAATAGAGCTCAAGAATAAGTGGGAAACACGCCAATGACTCTCTAGAATCAGCGCTCTTAGAGGTGAGCTGCTTCAAGGCCTTCCTGCCCAGCCCTGGCAATGGGCCTGGATTGTGATGACCCCTCTTTTCAAAACCACAAACAAAGTTCAAGTAATCTCTTTGTCATCTTTGAAAAGAGAGTAGAAAGCCATCCTCAGAAGAAGGCACACGGCAGCTCAGCCTTTCCGTTTGACAAATAGGGAGCTCTCTCAGAAACAAACTGTTCATCTCAGAGCTCCCGGAAAATCATCACCACAAAGAGCTTTCTAATATTGCTTCCAGGAGCTCGAAAGGCCATCAGGCATTGCTTATTTCATGAAGTATAGAAAATTTGTTATCTCAATAACTTACAATGAGTCAAAACTAACAAATATTTGGCTAGTACTAGGGCTTTTCTCAGATACATGAAGAGTTATAAATTTGTATGAAAATAGTCAAGTAAGGAAAGAGAAGGGAAACATCTTGGTTATGTTTTCAAACTAGTCATGAAAACTTACACCCTGAAGTATGAACTGTGGCTGTCTGTCCTTGGAGAAAGGCAGGGTGCATCAGTTTGGGTGAAAATTAAGCTAACAGTGCAACAAGCCGTTTCACAGGGAACATGGAGCAGGTCACAAGAGGAAATGAGCTAGGACGGAGGTATCTGGAGCTTTGGTATCCAGTGTTGATACAGAAACAACCGTTTATCAGGATCTCAATGCCTCAGCAGCAAACTCCTCCCATAACATCTATTTCCATGAGCTTTTACTTTCCTTGGGTCGTGACTAAAGTCAAGAGAATAAAACATCAACCACCTCCACCCGCCCTAGTTTAGGCTCCACTGGCTGCAGCCTTCTTCGGGCGCTTCCAAGAGTGATTTACTCTTTCAGAGTCCCAGTGGGCAAGGTGAAGGTCAGTACCCTTCCTCTCAGTTATGTGAAAAATAAACTCTTCACAGCCTGAGGAATCAGAAATACCTTTTCCTATTTTTTTTTTTATGGCCTATTTCTCCTAATTTTTTTTTTTTTATTTTTTAATGGCCTTTCCATTAAAGTCCTCCAGCCACCGGGGGGCTCGGCAGAGTTTTCACCTGGGCCAAAAGGTTGTGGAACTCCTCCACTGCCTGGGAGTGTGCCACCGGGTTTAGCACCAGGTGTTGGAAAAGATTGACAGGCTCGGCATTCCGAAATGTCTTAGGGATCGGTATGGTCAGGGGCAGGAAGGTGTTACCAATGAGGAAATGATGGAGAGACCTTTGCTGGAGGCCTCGGCCTAAGAACCAGAGAAGGTCCTGGAGCCGTTGGGAGAGCATGCTATGCTGCCAGTCTGTCAGAGGCAGCCGTAGCAACAAGTGCATGAGGGCTGTTTTGAAGTGGTAGGGGGTGAGGATGGGGCGGGACATTCCTGGGGGTAAAAGCTGGTGGTCCTGAAGACTCAGAATGATCTGCAGGCACTTGAGGTGGCAAGTGTTCTCAGGGGCAAAGCGCCCCACCAGCTTTAGAAACAAGTGTTCACAAGCTGCAAAGGACTCAGGCCAGTCCACAGTGGTGAGCTGCTCTCGATCAGGGGCCTGGCTCACCAGGTAGACCAAGGTGTCTTCCCGTTGCACCCCAAGAACCATACTGATTGACAAAAAGCGGCCTGAGCGGTAATCCAACCTGAGCTTGCAGGAGGTGGTAGATGGTGGGAGAGTGAGCTTAAAGTCGTATTTGTGGGCCACTAGCGCCCAGGCATTGCCCACCATGTTTCGGAACCACTGCACAGTCTTACACACGTCCAGGTACGAGCCAGTACAGAGAGCGGCCTTGATGGAGCTGGTACACTTGCTCAAGAACGCTGAGTGGTCCCTGTGGTGGTGCACCAGGCACAGCACATCCCCCAGGAGCTTCTCATGTTTGCACATGCACTCCGAGTCCACCTTCACGGAGCCACAGCGATGGCCCAGGGCAGCATCTCTCATCTCCAAGACAAACGTCGTGCCTTGTGGGGGGAGAATGGGCACCAGGACATCGAATTTCTGTGTCTCGTGGAGGGTCCCCCACTTCTCAAAGGCAGCTCCAATGCCCAGGCAGTCCTCCAACTGCGGGTGAGCCTCCCGGCGACTAAGCACCCGACAGGCCTTAATGAGATCATCCACAAAGCTCTCCACAAACTCACAGGTGCAGGGCAGGTCACGGATGGCATTTTGGATGTAATGTTTGTAAAAGGACTCCAGGGCTTCCTGGGAGGGAAAATCAGAGAGCCAGGTGTAAGCGTTGACAGGCACAACACGGATCTCTTCCTCTTCCTCCTCGCTGCTGGAGTCAAAGGCTGGCTCGTGCTGCATGTTCTGTCGCAGGAGCTCAAAGATGAGAAAGAGGCAGAAGAGGCTCACATTCCACAGGTTTCCAAGCATCCAGCCCAGAGGCCCCCCATCTTGGCCACTGGCCTGGAACGGCCATCCCATGTCTTTCTTCCCCAGCACTAACTCATCCTCACTGGGCTTGTCCCCTCTCCAGAAGTTCTCTGCTTTCTGCCTCTGCTCCGCCGCTCGCCTTCTCTCTTCAAACTCTGTCTCTAAGTGCCGCATCTCCTCGCTCAGCCGTTTCTCCAGCTGCCGACTCCTGGCTAGTGTGTCCAGGTCCATACGGTCACTGACCATCAGGGGGTGGTGAACAACATACATCACTGCCAAGAACAGCAGGCTTATCACAGCCATGGAGGCCTCTGCATCTGGAGAAGTAGGAGGGTGGGGGTCAGTGGTGATTTTCTGGGCGCGTCCGTTCTCCAGCACATAGTTCCCAGAACCCTGGTACCTCAAATCCTGGATGCCAGCTACTTAAGAGTAACAGAAAGCACACAGAGCCGGGTTTGGACATAACGAGAGTGGTCTGTCTTGGAGGAGGTTTGGGGAAGGGAAATGGAGACCAAAGGATGTACCCCGAGTCAACTGCTTTCCTTCCTCATACTGTGGGTGGTGTTTAGGCTGCCAGAGGGTGGACATGAGGCTGTTTTTATTCCAGTGTAAGATGGGGAAGGGGACCCTTACAGTGGGGTGGCCTCACCCGTCTCATCAGTCCACCTCGGGCACCAGATATGCCCTGCCAATCCCAGAGGCTTCCTTCCACAGACAGAAAACACACAATCTGACTGGGCAATTATCTTCCCCATCCTTGGGTAGCCAGCCTCGGTCCCTAGCTGCAGCATCCCACTTCCTCTGTGACTTCACAACCCTACCCTGTGTCACTAGACCACTTAACCTCACCACTCTCTGCCCTGCAGGCGCCAGCCAGGCACTGTGCTGCCAACTCCTTGGTACTGCAAAGAGGTTCTGAAGCAGGCTAGCGGATGGCCATCAGTCCGCCTGTGCTTCTCAGCCCAGGAAGGCTCCTGCAGAATTGGGTGGCCAGGACCCAACTAACAGATAGGAGCAGAGATCCCCTGCACCCCGCCCCCCAGCCTGAAACTTCCGGCCGTCACCCTAATAATTTACCAGGCACTGGGCTTCCTGAGGCATGAAGAGAAGTGCACCAGGGACATCGAGTTCAGGTGAGGGGCTCTCCTCCCTTTGGCACTGAGCCCAGCTGCTCTCACGATGAGCCCTGTTCAAAATTACCGGGGCCAGGGGCTCTGCCTCAAAGTGGAGGCCCTCTGCCATTAGTTACCTCCCCAAACTCCACGCCCAGACAGTTGTAGCCTCACTCATCTCTCCTTGACCCAATTAAAGACCCAAACTTAAAGGTTTCTCCTGGGACTGAGGACTACTTTACTCACGGTCCTCAGCGGGAGAGCGTTCTTAAAGCAACAGCGCGGCCTGGCCGCCCTTGCCTTCTTCCGGGCGTGCACGATGCTCCCAGTCCATAGCCCGAACCAGCTACGGGAGTGGTTCCAACGCGCCCTTTCTGGTTACAGACCATGTCTCCGAAGGTTCAAAGCTTGCGGGCGGTGGACTGCCGCGACTACCACGCGGGGCTGGCGGTGGAGAACTCCAGCAACCCACAGCGGTTCCCGCCTCGGGGGCTCCGCCCCGGCAAGCTCCACCTCCTGATCAAATCCACGAGGCGGGGCCCGGGGCAGAGGCTCAGCCGGAGTCGGGGCCCTCCTTGAGGGCACACACCTTTTGTCCCTCGTCCTCCTCCCTTGGGTTTGAAGGACAGCAGAGCGTCTGTGGCCACCTGTTCACAGCTGCTCTGCTCCGTTCCGTGGCTCAAGGCTGAAGCACCTGCTGCTACGCTCACCACGTTCCTTCCTGGACAATGTTAGCTTATGTTGGAAACAAAATTAGGAACTGACGGGGGAAAAGCCATTCTCACTTCCCTCTGGCTCTATGCAAGGTGAAAAAGGAACCGTGTTTAGGCGCCGCTAATAAGCCCCTTTCAATGGGAAGATGACTCGGTGGGTACAGCGCCTGCTACCCAAGAGAGTTTGGGTCCCCGGGCTCACACCTCTAACCCCAAAGTTGAAAAACCAGCGCTAAGCAGATCCACAAGCGTAAGTGGCTAGAATAAGGTTTTATGAAGAGACCTTGTTTCAAAGCAGAGATCCATAAAGATGCTGATGTTGTACACAGGTATACAGGAGGCAGGTACGTCCATGCACATGCACATGCAATACCACACACACATGCACACACACAGGTCTATGCACGCACCACTATAGACCTCACTTCCAGACCATACCCAGAATCAGATATCTTTCCCCAATCAAAGACTCTTAGAGCAGGCTATCTGACAGAGCAGACCTGCCTTGGAGTCTTGTTCGCCACCCACTACTCACATAGGAGTAAGAATCTTAAACATAGCCAGGCAGTGGCAGCACACGCCTTTAATCACAGCACTGAGGAGACAGGGGCAGACATATCTCTGAGTTCAAGACCAACATGGTCTACAGAAAGAGTTCCAGGATAGCCAGGGCTACACAGAGAAACCCCGTCTCGGAAAAACAAAAAACAAAAAAAAATCCTAGACCTTCAGGCAGCTCTGCTGATCATACATACATATCAAAAAGAACTTCATAAAGTGTGAGGACTAGACAAGGCTCCGTACACATTAACAAATGTCGGGGGTGGAGGGAGTATGAAGAGATGGCCTGACAGTTGGGAGCACTCACTGCTCCTCTGAGACCACCCGGATTCAACTCCCAGCACCCACATGGTGGCTCACAACTGCTGTAACTCATGCATGTGGTGAACAGACATATGCAAGCAAAACACCAATACACGTTAGAAGAAGAAGAAGGAAATGGCAACAAGGGGGCTGGAGAGACGGCTCAGCTGTTAAGGACACTTCCTCTTCCAGAGGACACATTTGGTTCTCAGCACCCACGAGGTTTCTCACACCCATCTGTAACTCCAGTTCCAGGGAATCCAACACCCTGATACTGTCTTCTGTCTCTACGGACTATAGGTAAGGAATGCCCATACTTACTCATGTGGGCAAAACAGACAAGAAACTGTTTGTTTGAGAAAAGGTCTGAGTGTTTGCCTGTATTGTATATATGTGCACCATGTATGATGCCTGATGCTTAGTGCCCAAGAAGATGAGAAGAGTGGTGCCGGGAACTAAATTCAGGTCCTCTGTGAGAGCAGCACGTGCTTGCAACAGCTCAGCTGTCTCTCCAGCCCCTCCTACCTGCATCTTGGTAACTTGCGAGTGGGAAAACTAGGAAACCCTCCATGGTTCATGCTAATTGGTGGTTTCATACAAGTGACAAGTGAAAGTAAGCTGTAACAGGACTCATTTTTAACAAGCCAGTTCTAGCATTGTGGGTATTTACTTTTGTTAAGAAAGGAAATATGGTAGATTATCTGTGAAATACATTTAGCTATCTCCCATTTAAAAAAAAAAACATATTGTAAACCAGATATCATGGCACAGGACTAAACCCCAAGTTTTTGGGATATCTGAGGCAGGGGATAAGTTCAAGGCCAGTCTGGGCTACATGAGCGTGACCCTACAAAAGTTGGACAGTGTTGGGAACACAGAGGTCCTTGTACTCACAGGTAAGCATTAGGGAAACCAGGAATGGCCAGCACATCGGGCCGTTCCTTCAGTGGAAGAAATGTGTAACTGTTTTCTGCCCAGAAGGCTGGGAACGGTGGTGGCTAATAGTCTAGATGACCTCTGAGCTATCTGTATGACTTAAACGACACCAGAGCCTCCCTTGGGACTTGAAGACAACACATGCAGCCTGTCTTTAGAACCCATCTTCATGGGAGAAGTGACATGTACTTTGAAAAGAGTTTCCATGTAATTATGCTTCACTGTGATTCGGAATGTGTTACACCAGGAAACTTTTCTCCTCAAATTGTACTGTTCTTAAATATGCCTAAAACAAACTGCCTGGTGCCAGACTCTAGAAGTTTGAACCAACACCTGCTACTGAGTCTTGCTGAACCAGATTTCCTTCTTGCCTCACGTAGATCCTTTGTTGGCCGTGGTGTTTGCAAACAGGACTCCCCTCAACACACACACACACAGAGAGAGAGAGAGAGAGAGAGAGAGAGAGAGAGAGACTGAGATGATGGTACATTTGGTAGAAGTGCTTGTTGTACAAGCATGATGACCTAAGTTCAAATCCCTAAAAAGCCAGACATATAGAAAGGGTCTGTAATTTCATTGTTCATTCAGGGAAAATAGACATAGAATCTCCGGGTGCTCAGGAGCCAGCTAGCCTGGTGAAAACAGCACAGAAATGACAAAGAGATCCCATTTCAAAGCAAGACAAAAGGTGAGAACTAACACTTTGGCTTGTTCTCTGACCCCCACACACTTTCATTGCTCCTCCCCACACAAAAATGCAACAAGTATGCCACACCAAATGAAAATTAGGAAATGGTCAGGCATGGTGGTGCAGCAAAAAGTAGTAGGAGGAGGAGGAAGAGAAAGTCATGATCATTAGAAATGACACAGGAAGCAGCTACCAACATAGTAGCCTTGATTCTGCCTATTTGCCAATCAAGCCTTAAATTTGTTTAAAACCTTTTGCCACTTGGTGAGAAATACATCAATAAATGATTGCTTTAGAGGGAATTTATTTCCAGTTTTCCTCAGTTCTCAAAGGATTATTGGTACCCTTCAGTTGTTGCTTTTTATCCACGAGACCAGTACAGACTTTATAATTAATGAAAAATTAGATGGTACATACAGTCTGGAGGAAGTAGAGAAAAGAATTCAAAGAGGTTAAAAAAAGAAAAAAAAAAAGCCCACTCAAATTCAGTAAGACCTGTAGCAGGTGGGCTAGAAAGAGCTCAAAGGTTTAGAGCACCGTCTATTTTTCCTAGAGGTCCTGAGTTCAATTCCCAGAACCACACGGTGGCTCACAACCATCTACACAGAGATCTGATGCCCTCTTCTGGCAGGCAGGTGTACATGCAGATAGAGCACTCATTTTCATTAAATAAATAAATCTTTAAAATTTTGATCTATTATCAAAAAACAAAACAAAACAAAACAAAAAGACAAGTTAGTGAAATGGACCAAAATACATTGTGGAGAGTAGACAAGCAAGGCTTCTGTTTTTAAGTCACTTAGCAACAGGTGT
This sequence comes from Pachyuromys duprasi, assembly GCA_028658305.1. NCBI lineage: Eukaryota > Metazoa > Chordata > Mammalia > Rodentia > Muridae > Pachyuromys > Pachyuromys duprasi. The sequence goes on along the minus strand of CM053748.1, from coordinate 9,059,760 downwards.
CTTTTCTGAGTTCAAGCTCCAGCACAATGGGACAGACATCACTACAGGGAAAAGAACCATCTTGCATTCTAAATTTTCTTTGTAATTGTGGGGATGACCTTCAACTAGGAACATTTAATCTGCAATGTAATAACATATTAAAACCCCACTATATAGCTGGACAATGGTGGCACATGCCTTTAATCCCAGCACGCAGAAGGCAGACACAGATGGATCTCTGAGTTAGAGGCCAGCCTAGTCTACAGAATGAGTTCCAGGACAGTCAGAGCCACACAGAAAAATCCCATCTGAAAGAAAACAACAAAAAAAGTAATTATATAAATACTTTCCCCAATGAAAATGTATGCTTGAGGATTGATATCAGTTTTAGCAGTACTTCCGTTCATGGAGATGCTCTCAAAGGAAAAATAAAATTTCATTATCATAAATGTTTGCAATCAGGTTAGATGGTGGGAGTGAGCAGACGGTCCCCAAAATAAATCACACCTGCACTGAAGATGCTAAAAGGGTAAATGACCAGATTGAACTTAGTGATTGTGGAGAATTAAATGTTGAGGATCCAGAGCCTAATCGCCTCGAGCTATTTTTGGTCCCCTTGAAAGACATTCATTTCCCATCCCTGTATCTAGCCTAACTTTCCTTTTGGCTATCGAAACCTTTAAAATGTATTCTTAGCAGATCAAAGTTTCTCCCGACGGGAAAAGCCGAGACTGTCATCTCACAGCATGTGAAACTCGTAGCAGGGGCTGTGCACCTGCCTGTGCTCCCATTGAGGTGGTTAGTAAATATCTCAGCGCATGAGGCCCTTCCTTCTGTAGCTAGCAAACATCTCACAGAGCCAGTTAATGAAACATGGCTTTGGGGACAGCTTGAATGTATTTTCCCAGGTCATGTTCACTCACTTTTCACCAAGTAAAATAACTTATTTGGGGGTCAGAGAGATGGCTCAGCAGTTATGAGTACTGGATGCTCTTACAAAGTTCCCAGCACTCACGACCACTTGTAACTGCAGTTCCGAGGATTCTGATTCTTTTCTATCCGACCCAGGTACATATGTGCAAGCAAAAATATAACCAAATAAGTGTTTTTTTTTAAATATCTCTGGGATGTAAAGTGAATAAATAAATTTAATTTTAAAAAGAGGAGAGAAAATAAAATGAGGGAAGAGAATTAAAAAAAAATTAAATCTCTCATCCAGGCATGGTAGTGCACCCCTTTCATCCCAGAACTCAACAGGCAGAGGCGGGTAAATCTCTGAGTTCAAGACCAGTATGGTCTACAAGGAGACTCTAGAATACCCAGGGCTACACAGAGAAACCCCATCTAGAAAAACCAAACCAAACAAACAACAAATAAAAATACCTTTCATTCCGGTTTGAGGTGAGAGCATTATGACAGTTTGGGCACCTGAACATCAGGCCCCAAGGAAGATGTGCTTTCACCAGAGAACTTGTCCAGGTTAGCACCAGGTACCAGCATGAATTCATGGCACCCCACTGGTTGGATGTGAGTGGGTTCTTTCTGGGCCTTGGGCCCTCTCTTAGTTGAGTTAGTGGTCCACTGATTTATCCTGAAGCTGGTTGTTTGACTATCATACATTTTCTTCAGACAATATCCTATTTTGTATGAATTAAAAACAAAAAAACAAAAAACAAACCAGGGCATTCTACTGCTTGGAACCTGTTTTGTTTTCAGATAATTTGATTTGGTTCTGTTTATTTTTGTAATCAATAAACTTATTTATTTACAAACATCCAGCTTCTTTTTCCTTCCACTCCTCCAGTCCCTAATTCTGAATTTTTCTGTCATCTCTCTTGATTATTGCAACCTTACCAGTTTCACTTGAGGAATGATCATAAAGACATGGAAGATGCATTGTTTCCTCTGCCCCAATCGGACAGAGGTGTCACAGAAAGTGTAATACCATCTTAGGAAACCCCAAAACTAGATGGTATGTCTTGGTTGGAAGGCACCTTACTAACTCATCCAAGAAGATATTATAATGTGTAGGACCAGCCAGAGACACAATAGGAGACACAATAGGAGGAAGCAGCCTCCAGATGAGAGCCAAGGAGCTGCTCCCTTGAGCAGTCCAGAAATCTGATCCAAAACACAAATCCCATTATTAGCACAGGGGATTTTTTTTTTTTTCAGGAGAAAATGGTAATTCAAGGAAGGAGAGACTGTTTGGAGAAAACCTCCCCTTTGGTACTCCAGCTGTTTGACACTTATGGTTTAATAAACTCAAAAGTATTTGGAGATATGAGGAAATGTAGAGGTCACTTGGCTTTACAGTTTACCCAGTGGAGAGAATTTCGTGTATCTGGTTGGGTTTTTTAGAAAAAAGATTTGCCGGGCCTAGTAGCACACGTCTGTAATCCCGGCACTCTGGGAGGGAGAGGCAGGTAGATCTCTGTGAGTTCAAGGTCAGTCTCGACTACAAAGTGAGTCAAGGACAGACAAGACTGCACAGAGAAACCCTGTTTCGAAAAACCAAAAATAAATTATGTATTTTATGCGTATATGTGTATGCCTAAGTGCACACATGTGCACCATATGTGTGCAGGTGCCTGTGGAGTCTAGAGGAGGATACTGGAGCCCTTTGGACTGGAGTTTAGAAGCAGTTGTGAGCCCCTTATAATGGATGCTAGAAATCAAACCTGGAGCCTCTGCAAGAGAAACAAAACAAACAAACAAAAAAGAGTAGCAAGTGATTTTAAACACCAAACTATTTCTCCAACCTCATACCTGATTTTTTTGCATTTTTTTTCTTGTGTTTTTTTCGAGGCAGGGTATTTCTGCGTAGCCCTGACTGTCTAGGACTCGCTTTGTAGACCAGACTGGCCTTGAACTCACATAGATCCACCTGCCTCTGCCTCCTGAGTGCTGGGATTACAGTCCTGTGCCAGCACACCTGGCTTCATTTGAATTTTAAAATGTTTGGAATAGAAACGATGAAATTTCTAATTTACAAAAAAAGTAAAAACTGAGTTGGAGAGCTGGCTCAGTGGTAAAGAGCACTCCTCACCGCCCTCTTCGGTTGAGTCCCCAGCGCCCACATGGCGGCTCACAGGTGTTTGTAACTCTGGTTCCTCTTGTGGCCTCTGCCAGCACCAGGCACCCTGCAAGTGCCCAGTCCTACATGCAGCCAGAAAACTCATACACAAAAAAAGAACTATTAAATATTTAAAAAATTAGCTTTGCCAGGCGAGGTGGCGCACACCTGTCATCCCAGCACTCAGGGAGGCAGACGCAGGCGGATTTCTGTGGGTTTGAAGTCCAGGACAGCCAAGGCTATACAGAGAAACCCTGTCTTGGAAAAAAAAAAAAAAGACAAAAAAATTTTGGAAGCTATAAAAATTAAACATATTTAAGATAGGAAATTAACAACAACAACAAGGCCATACAGGTTGTATCATGATTAAAAATAAATAGTGAGGTCTCCTGTTAGTCTTACCTCCAATCCATGCTTCCCTGGCATGAGTTTCCTTCTTTTTTTTTTTTACCTCCAAGCACAACAAAATCTAGATCAGAAAGAAAGACTGTTAAGGTATACTGTAAGATAAAACCAGGAGAGAGGAGACATTCCCGTGCTATATAAATATCGTGAGGAGAGTAGAAAGACTATTAGCAGAATGTGGGAGGGGAAAGAAGCCTATTACCCCCAAGTTCCTGGAGACACTTCCTGGCTAAGAGGGAAGAATTTCAGTACACTGACAACATTTGCTGTGATTGTTGCTTGTATAAGACAAATATTCATTTTAAATCACCTTATTTATTTTTATTTGTATTGTGTGTGTGTATGTGTGTGGACATGCATGTGCCACGGCAATTGCAAGGGGGTCAGAGGTCAATCTGTGGGAGCCTATTCTCTCCGTCCATGTATGTCCTGGGCATTGACTCAGATCTTCAGGCTTCCCCACTGAGTCATCTTATCAGCCTAAAGTAATTCTTTCTTATAGAGACGTCTCAAACAAGGATGTTAAAACAATGAACCACACTTACGGCCCAAGAGTAAATGGCCTTCTTCCTTTCCCAGGTATAACCTGAAATTTTCTAGGACTCTCACAAGAACACTTATTTGCGATAAAAGACATGTCTTAACCCCCTGGTGTAGATATAAATATGTTTTCTTTTGTGTCCCAGTGTGGGATGTGGGACTGATTCAGATGGTCCACAGCGGCAGACTATTTGCTTCCTGTAGGCTCTGAGAGGAGCTCTTTGCCAGCTGCAGATAATTTAACTCTGAAGACTCTGGAGAGGGAATAAATACCAGAGCCCAGTGTGGAGATGAGAGAGAGAACAAGCCTGCTGCTGTTTCCCCCTTGCTGCTCCCATTTGCTGTTGTGAGACAAGAAGTTGGAGATCTCCTGAAACAAAGATTGGACTGGCTCCAAGGAATCCAACAACCCTAACCAGCAGGGAGCAGCTAAGAAAGAACTGCGCCCCCTCTCCCACGAACCCTTTCTCTCTCCTAACTGGTGTTGGGGTGTTGGAAGGAATTGGGGTGGAGTGTGTGGGGGGAGATAAAAGAAACATAAAACGAGTTTTTAGTACACCTACCCCCCTACCCCGTGCGATCCTTATGAACCTATGGTTTTAAGTTACCATATCACAATTGCAATCAAGGCATCTCTGCGGCCACCCTACCATATCATTATCAGAAAAGATGGAGAAAATGGGGGGGGAAACTTAGCAAGCTGTTGAGATTTTACTCCAGAGCCACCAAAATTGTATTTACAGCTACAGCTATTGATAAGACACTTAAATGCAGCTGTCTTGAGAGCCCACACTTATGCTTGGGGGTGCCCTGTCCTTTAAGGACTGCGTGTTACTATCCATGCTTCAGTCTATTTTCAGATCTCTTCTGACCCCCAGGGCTGTTTCATACTGGCTCATCCTGAAGTCATTTTCTGTAGGAAAGTCAAGAACACTCAAGCAGTGATCTCAAAGAGATGTTCTCAGGTTGCTAGGGGTGACAGAGGGAATTCTGTTGCCAGCCTGTGCCCACCTACTGCTAATCTCTTTTGTGGAGACCGTGAAGAGACAGTTACTGGAGCAGTTGATGACTTTCCCTGACCTGTGCTTAGCTGTTCCACTCTGCTGTTTTTGACAACTTTATACATAATATGTATAAACTCATATTCACCCTCCCCCATTATGAGTAATTGTGGTCATATTCACCCTCCCCCATGAGGAAGGAGGAGGATGCCTTCCCAACTTATCCTATAATTTTGTCTTTCTAAAGCACACTGGTTCGTTTAGGATTGCAAGTATGAGAATGGCTTTGGGGCTTATTTACTGAAGCAAGGTCAGCTTGCCATTGATACACCGCTAAAGAAAATGACACCTGCTGACACCTTTTGTGGAAACCATAAAGAGATATGGTGCTGCTGAGTTTCCCTGACAGTGATTAGCTGCTTGTTTTAGTTTGGTTTGCATGCTACCTGGATTTCTTTCCTCTTCCTCCTCCTCCTCCTCCTTTTCTGGCTTCAACCCTACATAATATTGAGTGCCTCTGGCCCACAAGATAGTTATCCCCATGCAAACACTCAGACCCCATTCCTGCTACCTGGCTCACTGGCAGAATATCATCATACAAAACAACCCACTAACTTCTTGAGCCCCTCTCTTGCCTCTGTGATAGCAGTCCTAGGCCATTTTAAGGTGAAAGACACATGGAAGGGTGAACCTTCTTCGGCAGTACCTCCTGGATACAAAACACATAGGAGGGGGCTGGAGACATGGCTCAGAGGTTAAGAGCACTGTCTGCTCTTCCAGAGGTTCTGAGTTCAATTCCCAGCAACCACATGGTGGCTCACAACCATCTATACTAGAATCTGATGCCCTCTTTCGTCATGCAAGTGATCTACAGATAGAACACACTTACATGTAAAATAAATAAATAAATAGTAAAAAAAAAAAAAAAAAAACCACATAGGAGTGCCCCTCTTGACTTAGAAACAACACTGTCTAAATGCTGCCTTAGGAAGTTAGCTTCCTAAGGTGTCTAGAACTCTGCCTACCTCTTCATTATGGATGTGTTACAAGCCTGCTTCTTAGCGGCAAACATTCTCTGGTGAAATACAGATACCTATCTTGGATTCTTTTTGTTTGTTTTTGAGACAGAGTTTCTCTGTGTAACAGCCCTGGATGCCCTGGAACTAACTTTGCAGTACAGGCTGGCCTCAAGCACACAGAGCTCTGTTTGCCTCTGCCTCTTGAGTGCTGCGATTAAAGGCATCCGCCACCGCCATCAGGGTCTAGATTTTTTTTTTTTAGATTTATTTTTATTCCATGTGTATGAGTGTTTCGCCTGCCTGTATGTCTATGTACCATGCTTGTACAGTGTTCATGGAGACCATAAGAGGGCATTGGATCCAGCAGAATTAAAAATTACAAAGGGTTGTGAGCCACTGTGTGGGTGCTGGGAATTGAACTCAGTCTGCAAGAGCAACACATACTCTTAACCACTGAGCCATCTTTCCAGCCTCCTTTTAAATTTTAAATCAGTACAACTGCTTGGCATTGCTTATGGTTTCCCTTCATTTACACCTTTATGCCAGAGAATTCTCTTACTGGTAAAAACAAAAACAAAAACAAAAAACAACAACAAAACCCCCATGATATCAACACATGGTGGCAGGATGCCATCTACACGTGATCTTAGACACACAAGTTACTGCTTACTCTGGGGAATGACAGCAGATATTGGTGATGGCTGGGGCACTGTCATATTCTATGTTATATGAAAGCGCACTTTTGCATTTAATATTGTAAAAAGAATCTTGCATTTACACACTTAAGTAGCTCTACTAACCATGATTGTTTTGAGTTAACCAGGAACCCAGATGGCATACCAGGAGGAATGTAAGTTACCATGACCTTCAGAGCATGTCGTTCATACCCATGGTGTCTGAGAAATACAGTACTAGAGGAAGGTATAGGAGACAATAAGGAGCAAGGTAGTGACATGATGAATCTTGGAGCAAGGGCTAGCTACCTGGCCAGATGGGCAAGAATAAACTTGGAATGACTGATTGCCTTTGTTTTTCATGCAGTAAAGTTTGCTGGCTGGAGAGGAGATTTTTGGAAAGTTAATTCATTGCCTTCTCAGTTATCTGTCACACTGAATAAAGCCCTATTTTTTCATTTAAATTTTATTCTGTTAGGCATATATCCAAAAGATGCTCAAGTACACAACAAGGACATTTGCTCAACCATGTTCGTAGCAGCTTTATTTGTAATAGCCAGAACCTGGAAACAACCCCGATGTCCCTCAGTTGAGGAATGGATACAGAAATTACGGTACTTTTACACAATGGAATACTACTCAGCAATTAAAAAGGAGGAAACCATGAAATTTGCAGGCAAATGGTGGGACCTGGAAATGATCATCCTGAGTGAGGTATCCCAAAAGCAGAAAGACACACATGGTATATACTCATTTATATAGACTTATAAGATAGGATAAATATGCTGAAATCTATACACCTAAAGAAGATAAACAAGAAAGAGGTCCCAGGATAAGATGATCAAGCCTCACTTAGAAAGACAAATGGGATGGACATTAGATTTAGGAGAAAACAAGCAACAAGACAGGAGCCTACCATAGAGGGCCTCTGAAAGACTCTACTTAGCAGTGTATCAAAGCAAATATTAAGACTCACAACCAAGCTTTCAGCAGAGCACAGGGAATCATATGAAAGAAGGGGGAGTTAGTAAGACTTGGAGAGGACAAGAGCTCCACAAAGACCAAATAGATCAGGGCACAGGGGTCTTTTATGAGACTGTTTTTCCAACCAAGGACCATGTATGGATATAACCTAGAACCTCTGCTCGGACATAGCCCATGGTAGCTCAGTATCCAACTGGGTACCCTAGTAAGGGGAACAGGGACTATTTCTGTCATGAATTCAATGGCTGGCTCTTCGACTCCCTCCCATTCCCCCCGAGGGAGGAGCAGCCTAGCTAGATCCCAGAAGAGGACATTTCAGCCAGCCCTGAAGAGACTGAAATACCCAGATCTCGAGTCTCCAAATGACCAATAGGCTGAGTCCGATGCAAAACACACAAGGGCCTTTATTACAAACTCAAGCTGGGTGGCTGCCCTTTGCAAGAACAAAGAGGCAAGCGACCCCCAACTCTGGGGGAACAGGGTTTTTAAGAGGGCAAAAACGAAAGTAGGTAAGTGCAAGTCTTGGCAGCACAGGATTGGGTGAAAGGGTCTCTAGGGGAGCTGACCTTTAAAATGATTGGTTTGTTTTCAGGCACCAAAACTGCAAATGATCAGGTCTGGCTACCTGGGGGACACCTGACCCCCCACACACCCCCCTAGGCAAGGTACTGCCCGGTTAGGTTAGGCTGTAGCAAGGGGAAGGGGGAGTTAACACATTCCATAGGCTTCCTTAGGGGCTACGTGACCCTAGTCACATCTCTGAGGTTAATCTGGGTGGGGGACTGCTGGTCCCCTGCTCTGAAAGAACTGTGCTCTGGTGACTTTGCCCCAGTCCCAAGAATTAACTCCAAGTTTTTGAACCTCTCAAGACCTGATAAGCTAGGGTCAGATGGAAGGGGAGGAGGTCCTCCCCTATCAGTGGACTTGGAAAGGGGCACGGAGGAGATGCAGGAGGGATGGGGAGAGTGAGAGGAAATGAGGGAGGGGACTGCGGCTGGGATACAAAGTACATAACCTGTGATTAATGTAAAAAAAATCTATTCAGAAAAAATTTTTATTCTGAGTATGGTTGTTTTATCTGCTTGTTTATCTATGCACCTCACAAATGCCTGGTACCCTTAGGGGCTAGAAGAGGACATCAGCTCCCTTGGGACAAAAGTTTCAAATAGCTGTGAGCTAACAAATGGGTAGTGGCAGTCAAACCCAGAGTCCTCTGCAAGGGCAGCAAATGCTCTTAGCTACTGAGCCATCTCTCCAGCCCTATAAAGTCCACTTTAAAGATTTAGTCCCATGCCGGTTGTGGTGGTGCACACCTGTAATACCAGAACTTGGGGAGGCAGAGGCAGGTGGAGCTCTGTGAGTTCGAGGACAGCCAAGGCTACACAGAGAACCCCTGTCTGGAAAAACAAACAAAACAACAAAAAGATTCAGTTCCTGTCCTTAGTCGCACCTGTGAAGACAGGTAACACAAGCTCTGAGATCTCATTTTCATGTGTTCTAAATGTACTAAACTAAAATCTCTTGGTAAAATAATTACTGAGTGTCCTTTGAAAACAAAAGAGTACAGAACTCATTTCTGCTAAAGGGAGACCTTATACACTTATATACGGGGCTTTAAAAAATCATAATTAGGGCCGGCAAGATGACCTGAGTTCAATACCTAGATCCCACAAAGTGAAAGGAGGAAACTTAAACCCTGCATGTGTTTTTCTGACCTCTACACAGGTACTCTGGCCAGCGCGCGCGCGCACACACACACACACACACACACACACACACACACACACACACACACACACTCAAATAATGAAAATGTAACTTTTTTGGAGACAGCATTTCTCTATGTAGCCCTGTCCTGGAGTTCTGGAGCTCACTCTTGTAAACCAGGCTGGCATCGAATTCAGAGATCCACCTGCCTCTACCTCCCGAATGCTGGGGTTAAAGTCGTGCACCGCCAAGACCTGTTCAGAAAAGGGCTTTTAACATCATGGGCTAAGGCGTTAAGCCCTAGGCTCTTTAGTACTTATAGGTGCCTGGAACCACAGTCTGCAGGAGCGTGAGTCTCGTCGGCCAATGGAATCCTCGACCCGGACGTACTAGTGTCCGCACACTCCGCCCAGAAGCTGTGCCTATAACCGGAAGATTCCGCTTTTCGCCTGCGTCCCGGAAGCGGAAGGAAGTCCGTTTCTTTTCTCGGTCCCGTACGTTTGTCCCGCGTTGTACCGGCTGGGCTGGAGCGGTTTGCTGAGGCGGTTCGCAGCGTGAGAAAGAGTGGAACCGTGAGTTCCCGGACCACCGGCAGCCATGGCGGATGTGACTGCTCGCAGTCTGCAGTACGAGTACAAGGCGGTGCGTGTGGTCCCGGAGGAGGGCTGTGGGCGAGGGAGGCCGCTGATAGCCACGAACACGGAGGGGAAATCAGATCTGTGTGAAGGCTGGGTTAAAACATTACGGAATAACCTCGATGGCGTTTGGGGCGAGTGAGAACTTAGGAGAGTTTTTTTTTCCAGTCCTCTCAGCGCTAAACCTGCCCCATTCCACTCGTGACCCCCAGTCTGCCCATCGTTTCACCCAAATGTGGGTTATTATGGATGTTGTTAGGAACGCTGGCGGGTCACCTTAGACAGTCCAATGCTCGTGCATAGCATCATATACAATTTCCTCTTAAGGGATTTATTTATTTTTTATTCCAGTACTTTTTCATTTTCTGGTGTTACTGCTATAACAAGAATCGAAACTATTTATGTATCAAAGTTCTGAGGAAGTATGATTTTTTTCAGAACTCAAATCTTGTGCTCCAAGCTGACCGCTCTCTTATTGACCGGACTCGCCGGGATGAACCGACCGGGGAGGTTCTTTCCCTGGTTGGAAAGTTGGAGGGAACCCGAATGGGAGATAAAGCTCAACGGACCAAACCACAGATGCAGGAGGAAAGACGGGCCAAGTAGGTACCCAGGGGGTGCAATTTTTCCCTCTAAAGCTCATCTTTAGCATTTGAGTTAGCAATTTGAGTTTGCTGAAGTCCGTGTGGAAGATCAGTGGCATGTGCACAACATAGGGAAAGCCTCTTCAAGCTTTGTTGCAGGGTATTTGATCCCATTGTGATCCTCAAAATTGTGAACTGTAAAACCCGTTTCTTTGGTGTGGTTGAGCCCTATCATACATTTTTAATCCAAGAACTTTCTGTTTATTGTAAACAGTTGGATATGCTATGGTTCACTCAGCCCTAGCACACATCTTTAATCTAAGAGCTCTCTGTATACCAGATATAATAAAGTTAACCCTAGTTCAAGCAGCAGAGCTAGAAACCAGCTGACAGTAAGAGTGGAGGGACTTTGAGTTTAGGTGGTATTTGAGACATCGTGTAAAAGCAGGGCGTTTAGCCCTTTGGCTCCTCAGCTTCCTGGCTTTTTGGGCTTTTGGCCTTGCTTTTTGTTGTTGTTGGCTGTTGTTGCTTGTGAGCTGTTAGCTGAGCTAGTGAGTGAGTCTTTTGGGTTTTTTTCCATCCGGACCTGAGCTGAGAAGGAAGGTTAGCTGGTTACTTTCTCTGTCTCTCTGAGCAAGCATGTTTTCACCCCAGCATCTGGGTCCTGAGTCTGTTGGTAAAATGGAATGGTTGGGATTTTCCTTTATTTAAACAACAAAGGTTTAAAGCTTCTTTGGACTTGGGTGCAGTGAAGTGGAATGAAATCTATTGATGCCTTTTACTGACACATTTATGACTCGTAGATAGATGCTAATTTTCTTCAAGCTAGATTTTTTGTTTTCTTTTTAATTAGGTGTATGTGTGTGTTTGTGTGGGTATGGGCACATGTACGCAAATGACTGTGGAGGCAGGGAAAACAGTTTGGGATCCCCTGGATCTGGATTCACAGGCAGCTGTGAGCTACTCAGTGTGGGGCCTGAGAACTGAACTTAGGTCCTCTTTGAAAGCAGTAGTGCTCCTGACTACTTGAGGCTTCTGTTCTGGCCCTATCCCCAACTATTTTCAAGATCCTAGTTAATCCCTTGTATCAGAAATTCAACTCTACCACATTGTTACAAACTTCTCACCCTGACCCCTTTCTTCTATTGTTGCCCACTTCCTGATGATTTTTGTTGTCTTTCTCTTTTTCATCTTGATGGATTCATTTCAAAAGTTAAAAACTAGCTAACTTTTTTTTTTTTTCCTCCTCTAAGACAGGGTTTCTCATAAGAGCTCTAGCTGTCCTGGCACTTGTGTAGTTCTGTCTGGCTTTGAGCTAAGAGTTCTACCTGTCTCTGCCTCTGGAGTGCTGGGATTAAAGGGGTGTACCACCATCTCCTGACAAATTGTTTTCTTTTTCCTCTCCTTTTTAAAACAGTCCCCAGGCTCTTTTTAGTTTGAGAGGTTATATTTGAAAAGAGATTAAACAATGTACCTTGGTCTTCCACTTTTCAGAGTGTGACTTTTCTCGTTATTATTGGGAGTCACTAGAAGTAGATTTCACTGGAGCATAGTCTCTTTGTATAGTAGAAGGTGATGGATGCATCTAAGGTTAAAAAAAGTCTCAATACTATTACATGATCTCTTCATATGGATATAAAAAGTGTAAATTTTAAGATAATTCGTACCGTATTTTATTTTAACAGCATATCAGTGAGAAAATGACAGATTTCCCTTCTGTAACTATGTCCCATAAAGTAATGCTTCTCAAATAATTAATGTCCAGTAGGAGTTACTTATTTAGATTCATGTTCCTGCCTTCATATATTACGTGTATGGAAAGTGTAAACTTGGCTTGGGAACAGAAGGTTCTACCATTCAGCATCATATCGTGTGTCCAATAGGAGAAGAAAGCGTGATGAGGACCGGCATGACATCAACAAGATGAAAGGTTATACTCTGCTGTCAGAGGGCATTGATGAAATGGTGGGCATCATCTACAAGCCCAAAACTAAGGAGACTCGGGAGACCTATGAGGTGCTGCTCAGCTTCATCCAGGCTGCTCTTGGAGACCAGGTGAGGCAAACCAGAGGATGACACCTTGTGTTTGGAAAGAGAAAGGGAGATAGCAGAAGAATTTTGGTTGAACTTATTACATATATTAATTGTGTGTGTGCACATGTGTGTGGAAGTTAGGACAACTTTCAGAGTTGGTCCTCTCCTTATGTGGGACTCAGGGATCAAATTGAAATTGTTGGGCTTAGCAGAAAGTACCCTTCCCTGTGGAGCTATCTTGCTGGTTCAGTCAGAAAAATCTGATCTCTGGATTTTCCCAGCAGCATGGGAAAATCCATTTTGCCTAATACCATTTTTGCAGAAATGGTTAATATTTCCTGAGCACTTACTGCACATAGAATAGTGCGTTAACTTTGAGTAGGTGCTATTAACATTCATTTTCAGTTTAATGGAAGAGAAACAGAGATAGTATTTTTCAGTCAGAATGTAAATCCAAGTGCTCCATACATAAAATTTGCCCTGAACCTCTGCATATTTCTGATTAAATTTGACCCTTTATGAGTATCGAGGGGAATAGAGGATATGTGAACAGAGAAGTAGCGAAAGTGTGACAGGATAAAGGAAGGCTGTTGAGTGCCTTTTTTATCTAGAGATGTGTGGCAAGCTGTTGTGGAACTTGTGTTCTGCTTCTGAGACAATCTACCCCATGCTCGGCCAGTGCTGGGACTGACTCCAGGGCAGCACGCATTTTAAGCACATGTGGCACCGCTGAGTTAGTCCTCAGCAGCTCTCTCTAGTCTTTTGAAGTTTTGTTTATATTTGTGAGACAAGTTTTCATGTAGCACAGCCTAACCTCGAACTCATGGTGTACTCAAAAATAACCTTGAACTTTTGGTCCTGTTGCTGCTTCTGAAGTGCTAGTATCACAGTAATGTGCCACTGTGTTCTGTTAACGAATATGGTCAAAGCCCAGGATGCAGATTTGCTTGCTTGGCTTTTTATGTGTATGCTTGGTTTGCCTACATGTATGTATATGCACCATGTGTCCCTGGTGTCCTTGGAGATCAGAAGAAGGCACCAGATCTCCTGAATTGAGTTGTCATTTTGAAGCTTTCATGTGGGTGCGGGAATTAAATTCAAGTCCTCTACAAGAGCAACTGGTGCTCTTAACTTTTGAGCCACCTCTCCAGCTCCTGTAGTTTTGAAGATATATGCTTCTTTACTTCCTATTGTCACAAAGCAGGTTATTGCTCTTCTACATATCTTTGTTGTAAATGTTTCTATATTTTTCTTCAGCCACGTGATATCCTTTGTGGGGCAGCTGATGAAGTTCTGGCTGTCCTGAAGAACGAAAAACTTCGTGACAAGGAGAGAAGAAGGGAGATTGACTTGCTTCTGGGTCAGACAGATGATACCAGATACCATGTGCTGGTGAACTTGGGCAAGAAGATCACAGACTATGGTGGAGACAAGGAGATCCAGAATATGGGTACCAGAGCTCTTTGTGTCCTGAGCATGTTATTGGCTTTTCTTTCTTTCTTTCTTTCTTTCTTTCTTTCTTTCTTTCTTTCCTTCCTTCCTTCCTTCCTTCCTTCCTTCCTTCCTTCCTTCCTTCCTTCCTTCTTTCCTTCCTTTCTTTCCTTCCTTTCTTTCCTTCCTTTCTTTCCTTTCTTCCTTCCTTCCTTCCTTTCTTCCTTCCTTCCTTCCTTCCTTCCTTCCTTCCTTCCTTCCTTCCTTCCTTCCTTCCTTCCTTC